>OMNM01002070.1:6182-20107 GCA_900302745.1 Parablennius parvicornis | reverse complement strand
CAATTTCTTAAAATGGCCTGAAAACCCGAGAACAATTTGAGCGATGTAATGAATTGGATATAGGAACTGGAGCTCCTTTTATACAACATTTACTAAAGCTTACAGTTAAAGGCTGGCTCAGGCCACACTGGACCATTTTCTAGTGTTTTCTAGTGTTTCTATCAAAGCCAGCCAAAGCTTCCCGTGAGATTTAGATTTCCTTTTGAGTTAAAAAAAAAAAAAAAAAAAAAAACAACTAACCCACCATTACCATCATAGTGCCAAACATGATCACCAGTTTTTCCTTCTGGTTTTACTTCTTTAGACATTCCAAACGGTTTCCTGTTGGAGCAGCTCACATTATTGCACAGTTACTTTACAGAATAATCAGTGCTACTGCACCTCACCTGTCAGTAAACCCGCCTGTACCCCAGCATCCCTTCACGACGAGGACTTTCTCTGCATGAAGTAGATTTTCTTTCCACTAATGCAGATTTATTTTCACATTGTGAGTGACACATCAAAAGCTTTGCTGACCCCCTGGAGCTTAAGTTTTTTTTTCTTCCTGCACTTTCCAGCACTTTAGTGGCTGCTAGACTTTGAAATGAACAAGAGCTTTAAAGCTGTAGTTTCAGCCTAACATGAAGCGGGGCGTCAAAGGTCATAATAGTACAGATACATAAATGTCAAGTCTTAGCACTATTTGCTTCAGTGCTAAGACTGTATTTCTGACATAAGTGTACACCTGTACAGGTACCCAGTCGTAACATAAGCTTGTAGCTTCTACTTCAAGGTTTGATGTTAAAAAAAGAAAAGTTTTCACAGCCCGATAATGAAAAATCAAGACGTTCAAAAAGAGTACAAAGGCAGAATATTCATTGCCGCAGAGCTGCTGTCTCTCTGTTGCGAACATGAAGCAACAATTTCCTTCAGCGTCAACCAAAGCCGAGCTCGTTGATCCAAAAATCAATCGATTTATTCGACAACATTTGTTTCTGCATTTTCGTCCCAGAATTGTTTTGCATTTAAATAGCAACTTTTTAAAAACTGTCCATTTCCAATGAAATGGTAGAAGATGGCGTGCACGTCCCCGACTTCCTTCATGTTGCGTTTGTAGTTTGTTGTTGAATCACAGTGAGGCCCTCAAGATGAACACGGGTCAGCTGGTTTCTCCGATTCCTCTTTATATTGCTCATGGGTCGACATGTTGACTCACAGGTGTGTGTGCTCACGAAGAAAGACGTCACTTTCTCTGCAAGTGGTTTCACAGTGGGGAAAGTCTGCTTCAGAAAACAACCTCCAGGAGGAGTGTTAAAGACAAACTAATGGCACTACCAGTGCCATTTAAGATGATTATCTCATCTTCACTCTTTTGCTTCTTGGCATGGCGTGTCTTTTCCACTTGTGTCCCTTTAGCAATGATACTGTCATCAGGCCCTCAGCGAATCAATACTCCCGCCTTTAATAGGCCTTTCATTAGCAGCTCATCAATAACCTCCCTACAAAGCGCAGCCACCCCATGCCCCAGCTCCCACAATGTTTTGGCAGAAAAAGAGAGAGAGAAAAAGAAAAAAAAACTTCAGGGTTGAAGGGAGGTGACAGAAATTCAAGAAGCTAAATCTGTAATTAAATGAGTTTTTGCTATGAAACGGCAGGTGAGATTTTGTGTACTTTAAGGCTCGATTCTTAATGTTGATGGTGCAGTGTGAAAGGACTGGAACATGAACAGAGAGAAATGATTGAGATTTTTGGGTGAAAACTTACTCCAACGTCTGAAAGCTATTTATTTCATTCATCATTTCATTCTTTCCGACTATAAGAACGTACTTACTTTTCTATAATGTAGCAATGGCTTGATGAAATATGGAGCTCCTGTTGAAAGGATGAACATCGATGTATTAATTTAACAGGGAAAACCATGTTTTCAGTGATACTTTAGCAAAACTTCCAACAGTTCCAACAACCAGTTGAACATTTTCTGAAATGGTAACCTGAACGTCAATGAACCCTGAAATAATGGCAGTTTCCAGCTCCCAAAAGTCATAACTAATGAACTGTTTATAGAATCTTGCGCTTTACAATTTGTAGATACTGTATGTTTAAAAACATTAGAAAATTTATTTTGAGTGAAAGATGAAGGTCTTCCTACTGGTATTCACATTAAAAAAATTTAAAAATTAATAAATATATCTATAATAAACACAAAATAATAACTTCAGAAGATTGGGGTGTCTTTGAAAGAGCTCGAGAACAGATGCGTTTCATTTTTGGGAGTCATGTAATAATACACTTAGCAACTCTGTTCATGTAAATGAGTTCACAACTTTGTTTCTAGAAATATTCACATTTTTTTAAGCCACACCCTAACGTACAAGTCTGGGTTTGGTCGAGCAGTCGTCTCCCAATTATGAATAAATATGCTATACAAGCTTCAGTCGTTAGTAGAAGAAAATAAACGATTAATTGCTATTATTTACAGACAATTTTGTGATTAGTCCTTTTTTTTTTTAATCAATTTATAGCATTATTTGAAATATAACTGGAACAGGTCCAAATGAGCCTTGTAGTCACAATGACACTGATAACAGTGAAGTACATGTTACACTGTAACTTCAGAGTTTCCAATGTGGTTTAGCTGAAGGTTGTAAAACAACGAACAAACTACGTCTACTTATTGCAGCTAAAAACTGACAATAACTGAGCATAGTTGTACGTCAACAGTGAACTGAAAGCAAACTTTAAACAAGTGCAGACCAAAATTTCAATGTTAGTGGTTTCCCTCTGATTCTGCCTGAGCTCCTAATGCATTAAAATGAGTGTGACCCCACAGCTGCCTAACAGCTATCAGCCCAGTTATGAAAGGCCAGCAATTATAAATGCTTTATGAGTTGGAATGAATGTCTTTATTAAGGGTTATTAACTTGTCCAAATTAGATCTGCACATGTCAAAGAATATCAGAAAAGAGACAGAGTGGAATCTGAAGCAGAAACCTTTTATTGTTTTTCTAGTCGTGCTGAACTCTAGAAATAAAGAGCTTACCGACCCAATCATGGTTAAAATTATTTGCAGTTTTTTCACGGCACGTCTGGTACAGCAATAACACACTGCACCATTTACTAACATCCTCCATGAAGCTAGGAAAAGTCCTGCGATGGATTCAGTTCTTTCAGTTTGTGTTTGTTCTGTGGATCATTTACTAAGAATAGCACCACGAGTGACATCACCCTCAAAAAGGAGGATTTAAAAGAGGGTTTTTTTTTTTTTTTTTATGTTAACGACCCTGTTCACATCAGGTATGATCAAGTTGAAGCGAGAGAACCTTTAATGAACTCTTTCAAACCTGAACGTACACATAAACACGCACACAAACAGGAGACACATCTTCAACACCATCGTCAGTGTGAATTCCATAAAATGTGAAGCATCTGAAGAATGAGTACATAAGCATTAAGATTGTGAAGCCTCTTTTTTGCAGGATAAGACACATGGTTCCACATAAGATAGTTTTCAAACCAATGAAATCAAATATCGAAACTTATCGGACTTTTATATTTCTTGAGGAGATCACAGTCACAAATGGTTTTTGTGGTGAGAAGAACACCTTGACATTATTCAGGAGGTGGTGATAATCCTACAGCAGATCTGCGTCTATAGAGAATGAATTGGAGTGCTTGTGGCGGTAGCTTGTAAATAAAAACAGTGGACTGCATAATTTATTCCTTCGACAGCAGTGAAACAAAATGCCCCGGCATGATGGCCGTGAAGCACAATTGTCTCCAGACTGCGACGCAGTGCAACACTTCTCACCCTTTGTGAGCTTATCCAAACAAAACTGTACTTATTGGTGTGAAGTGTCTTCTTTTATCTCCTCGATAAAACGCTAAGTGGACTAACGGCCCACTTTTAAAGGATACTTGTTTCTGCTTTGTCTTTTTTAGGGAGTGTTTTGCCTATAAGAGGAAGATAATGGACTTTGTTCATTCAGCTGAAAGTGTGCAGGTCACACAACAATCACAACGCTGGAGCCTTGGCGTATTAAAGATGGCTCGAGGAGCTTGAGTTGGGGTTTTTTTTGTGTTCTTTTGTCTGCACATTTTTATTGCCTTGTTTCCCCTTGTCCACATTCTCATTCTGAGGGGACTCAATAGCTCCGTTAACGGCGGCCCCGGTGGAGGTCAGCGGAAGCTCCCCGTGAGAGAGGAGACACAGGGACACATTGAGCCTGGCTCGGCTAATCACTAGTAAAGGCTTACAAGAGAAAAATAGAAGAGCAGGACATGGAGAAAGGAAGAGTGGAACAATAGACAGGCAGGAAAGAGTTGGTGACAATAAGAGAAAGTCACAATGGGGGGGGATCTGTTTAAAGTGTCGCACGGCGTTAGAGAGCTGAGACTGGAGCAGCACAGAGATTGATGGGAACCCTTAAAGCTGCACTCAGACATTTTGATGAAAAATATCCACCTCTTTTTAGGTGAGATAAAATAACAGAGGATTTCATTATTTGTGCAAACAGGTGGCCCAAAAGGTTACAGAACCAGCTTGTTATTGTAGGTTTACAAGTTCTTATTCCACTGCCGACAGGTTACCAGAGTGTTAAGTTCCCGGACCTCCAGCAGCCCACTGGGCCGAGTGTGTGTAGTCCAAGTTAACTATGGACGACGTGGGTCAAGTGCAATAAATTGTACTTTCTTCCACTTCTTCAAAATGAAACCCAAAGTGTCTCCGACCTTGCATTTCGCTCAAATTCCATTTTGAATCTTTTGTCACAAAATGAGCCGCATGGCAAAATGGCAAAAATATCATTTCTTAATGCTTCTTTTTACTGATGGCAAAGCCTGGGGTGCCATTTGTTTTTCTCCGTTTTCAAATTTGTCTGAGGAATGCTGACCTGCTTCTCTGTGGTAACGGTCGAGTTCGTTCAATTCCAAACTTCTCCCACGTGTGTGTGTGTGTTTATCTTCATTCCAAGACTTCTCCTCTTCCTTCTCATGAGAAATCGCCGTTCCCGTGACAGTGGTATCATTTTCTTTTTAGTATTTTACAATGTCGCCAAGGTATTTTCTTATCAATGATTATGCCACTTTCTACCTCAAATATTGACATATTGATATCAAGATGTAAAACTACTTTTGTTCTGCTGGAGTCTGGCGACATTAAGTATTTGCACTGCCACCTCAAGACACACTGTGTACTGGAGTCTACTTTTGATACACCACCATGAATTAGATTTGGGTGACTTTCTGTACCTGAAAGAGTATATTTGTTTCTCAAAAGCATTGTGAAGTTTCACGATGAGGATTTGGAATTGGTACATTGTATTAGCAGAGTGGAAAAGGTAAGAAATGACTAAATTATGGAATTACTGATGCAGCCAGAATGAGGCATTTGATCAGTGATAACTGATGTCTCTTTAAGTACTATTTATTTTGTTTGTTTTTAAATGGGACCATTAATGCTTTGTGTCATAACTTTTTAATTATTATCTAAATGTCTGTTGCTCATTGGCTCCAATTGATCATACAGACTCGGACCATGAAAAATCAATGGAACCAATAGGAGCATTTGCAGCACTTCAAAACTTTTGAATGGTTTAACAGCAACATCCAGCATTTCCAGCTTATTTTTCAATCACCAAGTATCATCACCAAATCTCTGTGTATCAGGCTGATGCTTAACTGGCTCAAATAAGCGGAGTTTATTCAATATCAGGACAGCTTCCAGAATTGTCATCAGGCTCAAGGGCATGGTCAGAACATTTCTCCAATGTGCATGCAGTCATTGGCAGAAGAAGGCACAGCCACCAACATGGAGCGAGTAGACTGTTGACACTTCAACAAAAAATTGGGCCAAACTGGCCAGACACAGTGGAATAGTCAGTATTCTTTGTTGGTACAAACAACCCAAAACAAACACCTTAAATATCCAAAGAGGTGCTTGATTGATGCTTGAAAAATCAAAATGGAGAATCTGGCCATCAAAACTTACAGTATTCCAACTCACCAAAGAGAGACAGAACAACTAAAATTTCTAATAATTAGGGTGCTGACGAGACTTTTGTGATTTTTGCTAAGTTTTTGATTTCATTCCATTTTTTATGGAGTGGTGTCTCGTACACAGTATGTGTGCGTTTGATGCTTTTCGGACTTTCGTGTGCACGTTGCTGCCTCAGGCTCGAGACGGTTGCCGGCAGTTCTCATTGCACGCCAGCATAAATTCCTGGAGTTCTTCAGTAATAAAAAAAATCAACAATATCCACCCTGCGTTTTGCACAATTGACCTGATCGCCGAGCCACAGTTTAACATCTTCCAGCATCTCTGTTCATTCCTCAATGTCTCCCAGCAGGAGATCTAGAAGGAAGTCGACCACCTCACCCCTTTCCACCGGGCCTGGTCAAGACAAACATCTCTATGATTGTACCTGTTTTCACCGCCATTACAAATAAGTCCCTTCATTTCAACTCTGTTCCATACCGAATGGAAACTGCCATAATCAAGCCTCTTCTTAAAAATAAAATAAAAAAAAAACCTGGCTTGGACAATCCTCACAAAGAATAGAACCGTAGCAAACTTCTCATTCCTTTCAAAGGTTCTGGAAAAGAAAATTGCTGCCTCGCACCTCCATGACCACCTCAATTCAAATTCAGAGCACCGCCACCAGGCTTCTCACCACAACCCAAAAAAAATACCAACATCACTCCCGTCCTGCAATCCCTCCACTGGCTCCCCGTCTCCGCCAGAATTCATTTCAAGATCGGCCTTCTCACCTACCAATGAATCCATGGCAATGCACCCCCCTACCTAAAGGAACTCCTCCCCCATTGTCCACTACACGCTCCCTCCACTCCAATAATCCATCACACCTTCACATCCCCAGGACCAAACTCAGCACCATGGGTGATCTGGCTTTCTGCTCCACTGCTCTCCGCCTGTGGGATTCACTTCCAGACCGACTGAGGGCTCCACAAACTGTTGATTCTTTCAAAAAGGGATAAAAAAGAAAGAAAAAAAACCTTTTGATTTTGCAGCTTTTATTGCCGTTTTAATATTTACTTTTTCATAATAATTGCTTAAGTATCCATCTCTTTCCATCATCTTCCCTCTTTTGCTCATCACCCCGTCTCTAAATGTCCATATTTAGCTGTTTAGATGTCACACAGTGAAGTGAAACGACATGAAGAGTGATTGGTCGCAAAGTCAAAACACTTTTGACTGATTCTAAATTAATCATGTTATCATACGATGCAGAAAGTACTGAATATTTAGACACCAAAATGCAGCTTGGTCTCAGCGGGAGATGTGCTCATTGAAATGTAGAGTTCAAAAGCTGTACCAGAATAACAGCTGTCATTGCACTGAATTTGAACAGAAAGTGACTCGCATGGTGTGGAAAGATCATCTTGCTTATTGAAATGCCGACCAATAATTTGACTGCACAGCATCCATGATCTCCAAGCACATGATTTAATGAGGAATGACGAAGTATTACAAAAATCTCTCTCGAACGTCGGAAATCTTTCGCCACATTTTGGGTGTCTGTGATTTCCATAGGATCACAAATCTGAATTTCATTGCAAAACTGCATGTATCAAATTGGTTTGGCAAACTGGATTAACGCATGATGTGACACAGATTTTGATATAGGATGATGACACGTGTAAAGACAGAGTTTATATTATAATAACTGCTTTCTGTAATAACCCGTTTCTATTCATCAGTTTTTTCATCAGTTTTTTTTCAGAGTGAACTTTTATGTGACAATGAAAGACAGTGGATTAAAAGGTGAGGTCAGGCACAACAATAAACAAGTCAGGGATGCATTCTCCTGAGACATGTACTACGAAGCTGGATTAAAACATCCGGGATATCTCTGCTTTATCTGGATTGAAAAACTCTTTAATAGTAAGAAGCAGACTATCGACTCTATTCAACCCAGGCTTTTCCAGCCTTGATCAGTGCAGCTTCACATAAAAGGGGCAGAGTTTACAACGTCTGACGAAGCACAAACACGGAGAAACCCTGCAGAATAATTAATGAATAATATTAATAGAATTAAGATGAATTCAGATGTCATCCAGACCAAAAGCGTCACTGTTGATGCAGCTAAAGCCAGGAGGTAATGCTGGCAGAAAAAACACGTTTTGTGTTGGAATATTAATTCCTCAACTTGATGGCACGACTCATTCTTGCTATAAGTTCATGTTTCTGACGTTTTGTCAGACGTGTCCATTATTATTAACCTCATTACAGACGAAACCCTGGTGGAGCTTAACAGACCTGGAACAAGTCAAAACAAGAACATCCCTCAAAGCCTCATTGACAAGGCTTTATTTTATTACATTAAAAAAAAAAAAAAAGTATCTAAAAATCTGATTGGTCAGGAGGCGGAGCTTTTATGCCTATTGATCTCTTATCCAGAACATAACCTGCTCCGGAGCAGGTTTGAGGTTCAGTTTGTTACCATGGTGATTTACCAAGCGTGATAATATGACAAAACCCTGGCTCCATCCCAGAAGCTACCTCCTGCTCTGAGTACAGGCCTCAGGTCATTTATCAATCAAAAACATTTTGATTATATACCTACAACACACTGTAGGAACTACATTAATTCAGAGGAAAGAAGTTGGATTAAAATTAATTTAAAGTGCAAAACCATTTGCAGTGACTGTTAAGAGTCATAGTCTATGATAACAGCAGCCTGCTTATCAACACAAAGTGTAACAATGAAACTAGCACATGTGGACTTACGCAGTTCAATTTAATTTTATTTCTATAATGCTCCTGACCGAAGGTTGAAGCAGGATAATTAACCACTGAAACAATGTGTGCAAACTGCTATTTGTACTTTTGTCAAACTGCAATGTACGTCTTTTGACAACTGATCAGAAACCTCAAACTTCACGCGCTCGTTCGACGAGCTCCGTCTTGAAACTGAACAAAAGCTTTGCTCCAATTTGTTGAACTGTAACTGCGGAGATAAAGCAGACTCCAGTTCTGCTGATAGCAACATCTCGAAAATGGAGGAGGCAGCAGTTTGATATTAAAGCATTTGTGTTCCTCCAAGTTTGCTTGCAATGGACAAATTACTATTGAAAATATGTATCATAATAAATAATGAATATAATAATACAGAAATAGTAAGAGGTTAAAACGTAACACAAGACATTCTTTATTCTTTAATACCAGTTCAAGTGGGCTGGATCAATAGCTTTTAAAGCCACGCAAACTTCCTCTTCATTTCCCTGTCGCTAGCTTAGCATTAGGACAATTTCTAGGTAAGCTGCCAGATGCTGGAGGACCTGAGCTTCTTGCCTTTCTCACTCACTATTTGCCACTATACGAATATAGATCCAGAATTTAAGTCCTACTTCCAGGTCAACACAATGAAGTAAAAGAGAGAGAAAAATTAAAATATGCATTATTTAGTTGCCTCACCAGAGCTCTAAAACCTGCAAGACAGCAGCAGCGTTGATGGCAATTATTTTTCATTGAATTTGACCTTCATCCTTGTCACCTGTGCTTTTTGCCCCAGTGGGGCAATTTTGTGTGTGTTCCCTAATATCCTGTCATGAGAGGACTTGAACAATTGCTGCGATTGATTTTCATCCTTTCAAGATTCACCAATTATCCCTTTTTTCAAGATTGAGGGCGAATAAAAATCTATATTCCTACATTGGGTCCTCTTTATTGTAGAATTAAAATCCACTTCCATTTAAAAACGTGCTCTCTTCTTTAAGACATTTTGCTCAAACAGTTCACTTTGAGGAAGCATTTTAACTCGGGCTGCTCCGGGACTATTTAAATTCCAATTCAGACAAGTTTCAAAATGGCCATTGGTAGCGTTTTCACTCTGGAAGTGACCAGATCTGATGATTTATGGCTGGGATCGTGGTCTGTGACACATCTGCATTTGAAAAACCCAACTTGCCAACCTGGGTTCATATCGCTAGAGACTAAGACCCTGTAACTTGCAGACAGATCTCCTCCTCCCCAAGGCTGAAGCTCCCTCATTTCTGCCTCTTGACAGCCAGGTACTGTTATTTTCAACTCCAACTACTCAGTCCCTGGTCTTCAAAGCTTTTTTTTTTTTTGCTTTTTTTTATGACTGTGGTTCACATCTTCTGATCAGAGTCTCAACTAATGAAAACCTGCTGGCCACGCCAAGTACAAACGCTCAAACTCATCAAATGAAAGAGGGTAGACATTTGTGGGATATTTTGGCTGAAGAAGAGTTTTAACTTCTTTTATTTTTGCATCTCAAGAGTGGGAAGAGCTTCTGGCTGGGTGAGGGTCTGCCCGGGGGACAGAAAAGCTTTTTCACATAACAAACAAACTACGTCATTAACGTGCCGCCACAATTACCAACAATGTAAGCTAGTGTTTTATCACGTCGCTGCTAATGTGTTAACACTGACAGCTGAGATAACAATAGAACACATTAATTCAGCGATAACCATGATGAGAGTTTTGAAGTAGTTTATAATTCAGGTTTGGCTGATATTTGCCTCTCGGCTGAAACATGTTAACAATCCAGCTCAAAGTTTTGCGTACTCTTATTAATTGAAAGAACAAATGGAAACCATTCATAGCTGTCTGGAGAAGTGAACGCCCTCTCAACTTGACCCCAATGAAAACAGAAAGAATGCCCAGCGAGTACAAAAACAGCCCTTCATCAATGAACACAGTGTGTTTAACCAAATGTCAAACAGACTACTCTTTTACTCCACGCCTCCGTTGAGCAAAGACACTCACAATGTCGCGAGAAGAAGGAACTGAACCCAAAGGTCCTGATCACACTACAGAACACACTTTCATGTAACTGCATCGTTTTCGGCCGATCGGCTCCATTAGTACGGTGTTGCAGGATTCTGAAAACTGTGTTTTCCAAACAGGAGACCTTTTAGAACACCGCCTCGACTTTGACATGTTGATGGACAAGATGCACATTTGCTGAACGAGATGATGTCATTGCCCCACCCCCTCTCTCCGCTTCACTTAAGAACAACAATGGCGGACGACCTGCTCCAAGTCGATCTGGATTCCGACGTGGGCTCTCACTGGGTCTCTGCATTTCAGATTTTCTTTGTGTGAGAACAATCTGCAGATGATTATTTCCATGTTTATACTCAGTATCCAGCTGTATCAACATCTAATGAGCTTCAGCTGGTGGACAACCCCCCGTGACATCATCTTGATAACCTTGAGCATTTCAGATTTATTGAATAGTAAGAATTGACCTTTAAGCAGCAAAAAATCTCAAATCATGATGCTCCTGCTTTCATAATACATTTAAGGAAAGATGCTCTCATGTAGATGTGGTTATTAGTGCCTGTTTTTTTTTTTTCTTCACAATGTACGGGGAGTGGTTTATTAAAGTCCCATTTACACACAATGTTTTATGTGGAATGTTTTTTCATTTTAGTACCAGAAAGGTTTAATGTTTTTATAGCAACGAACTGGAAACTACACTATGTCTGCGAACACAGAAATTGCAGAAAAGCTGAAACAGCAGTTTTCATGTTAAACCACTTGTAGGTGCTGTTGTTTCTTTTTGTAATGAAACCACACACGCAGGCACTATAAACATTGCATGCATTAAGCCACACCAACATACAAACAATCTGCAGAAAATGGCATCATGTTTGTCTACTTACATTAGTTAGTGATTGAATGCAGTGCCAAGCTCCCAGGAGAACACAATGAAACACGACACCATGGATGAAGTTACCAAATCTCTAGTTTTCAAGAGGAAAATGTTGATATGGGAGATGATCAGTCACAAGTTTAAAGCTGTTAACAAAGGAAAAGAGCGATGGTGGCGTAGAAGTCCGAGGCAGACTTGGGATGAAAAGTTTGTTGGTTCAGTCCCCACAGCTGATGTGTCACCACTGTCCCTACTGACCCTTGACCCCCCATCAGCTCCCTGGTGAAAATAATTTCTCGATTGCAGTTCTCATTAGCGTGCACCACTCTCTCATATTTTAGTGTTGCTGTGACACATTAGTTAAGCTGTCAGCACTGTGTGGGTCATACTAATGACTGATTCACGCATTCAGTTCAGCTGAAGTTACATCAGGAAGCCAAAAGCTGGTTGACACATTATCACGGTCTGTTAGAGGTAATCCGTCATCATTGAAGTCTAATGTGTTCAATATCAGCGTGCATCACGTCGACTGAGAATACGAATTATTGCTCTTACAAAAGAACATATATTTCAAGTTGCTGTCAGGTGGACTGGGCAGTGGAGAGGGGCAGTTGTAGAATAATAGGTGTTCCTCTTACAAACAGAAGGTTTAAAAAGTAGTGGAACACTTAAAACAGGTGGTTTTAGTCATATAATCAAGTCCATCCACTTAATGGAAAAGACATTCTCTCTTTGACAACAGAAAGAAAAGGGGAATAAATACTGGGAAATATGGGATTGGTATAACCCCTAATATCGTTTTTGCTATTCTATGAAAGATTTCCTTTTTTTTTTTTTTTTTTTTTAGAGAAAAAATGTTACCTCTTGCCTTGGACTACTATAATTTCATTTTTTTCCCCCAGACACCAACCCGTTTCTCTCTTTACCCATTTATTTTTTTATTGTTGTTTTTCATTGCATTTGTTGTTTGTGTGTCTCTCGTCCCATTTTGTAGTTTATTGAAAAAAGAAAGTGAATTAGGAAACCAATGACATGGCAACAGCTGCTGATCTCCTTTGTTCTCCTTTGTATAGGAAACTTATTAAAAGTTTGACTTTTAGTTTGAGCACACTATGTCATTTGTTATGCAATGGTTTTCAAACTGCGTTCTTCACTTGTGGAGGTCATTTAATGTTTCAGAAAAAAAATGAAAAGAAAGAAGTTAAAAGATCAAGAAAATAGTTTGATCAAGGACTACTTTCATTACTTCAATGATAAGAGATTCACATCTCTTCTGTTGTTTGGACAGTAAACATCTTGAGCTTCTTCAATGAAAAGAGATTCTCACTATGAGGTGTGAAAACAAGTCAGTTACCTTTGTACCTGCAATACTGATGTTTGGGGAAGGGGGGGGGGTGTTCTGATTGAGCAAGGGGATGCTGATGAGCAAATGCTTGGAGGATAGTTTTCACTAAAAATGACATTTAAAATAACTTCAGTTGATCAAGCTTGCCGACTCTGCTGTGGCTCTTCTGGGATCTTGAATAACTGGTTTCAAGATGCCACCGAGTTGTAAGTTGTCCTGATGTCGAACAAAAGACACCGTGACTTGTTTCAGTATGTGAGTAATTACTGTGAATGAGGAGAATCATACTTTTCCATAACAATGTATATATTAATACGGTAGTGGCTATTACAGAATTTTCTTGGTCACGGGTTGCGCGCCGGGAAAAGGGAGCGTGTGGTAGTATGACACACCGTTGGCTTTCTATTTTGGTAGAGAGCGTTCTTGTGGGGGTCAAAAGTTTGTACGGAATATATTTTGGGTTTGAACAGTCAATTTCCTTTGTTCCATTTTCCAGTTGTCACATGATGTGACTCCACCAGGTGGCAGCAAGCCCATTGTTCCCCAACGTTTCTATGGAGTCACATCATCGCTAACACTGGATTGAAACTTTGAAATCATTGTTTTATCACTAATTGACACTCGGTACATATCATGATACGGGTTCAGCGCCATTTTACTGTTTTAATTGTGTAAATGGGATTATTATTGATGATTTTATGACAACAAAAGCATGAGAAACAGATCAAATTTTGAAATAACTCCCCCAAAAATGATGATTTTAGATTCTTCTGCCCACTTATCTGGGAATTTTCCCTGGGGGATCAGCTAGTCCCAAGTATTTCTTCAGAAAAGACTTTGCGGAATGTGTACTAATGTACCTGCATTGGTTTTGCATTGGTTTTGTTCCTTTGAAACTTTAATAACATAAAGACACAACTGTCACCCAGCACGGCTGTCTGCCGTACGGGGGGGGGGGG
>OMNM01002063.1:0-12200 GCA_900302745.1 Parablennius parvicornis | reverse complement strand
TGCAAGGAGCTCAGTCCATCTATGAGGAAGATTCTGGAGTTCGGTGTCTTGCTCAAGGACACTTTTCACATGTGGACAGATGGGGGATTGAACCTACAACCTTCCTTGAGAGAGGTGACCCGGTCTACCAACGAGCCAGAACTGCCACATACCGTCAACACCATGAGCGCAGCGGTACACAAACAAGGGTATCTACAGTATACCAGTATACTGCACACGTATCTTGTATTTTCCGTGAAGTGACTCATGATGCAAATAGAATAGTGGTGGAGGAAGTTGTGAAACATAAGTGCTACAGAAGATAAATCTGATCTGGACAAACAAACAAGACGATTCCGGGAGAGATTCAAGTCCTAAGAGCATAAAACTGTAAAGTTTTCAAGCATTTGTGTCTTCATTGCCTCTCAGCAGTGTCGTCATGCAAAACGACAACCAAATATTATGACTTGATTTTTTGGGTGAATGAGGCCCAAGTCCTCCTGAGAGCAAGATGAACAAAGTCCCACCGTTTATAACAGCAGTGTGATCGTTAGCCAGCTTCCCTTTCTGTCTGCATGTTGGTGGTTTGCTGGTAGTTGACTTTAATCATTCTCATAGTGTAGTTTTTAGTGAGTACCCGCTTCCATTATCTGATTTTAGTTTAATGAGTGAATCAGTCATTAGATTGGCCCACGCAGTTCAGACAGTCAGTCCATACATACTTATACAAAGAGCACATGATCAAAAAAAACACTACCGGAAAAAAAAATTCTTTATTTTTCTTTATTTGACTCTTTTTTGGCCAAAGTGTTTTTTATAGACTTCATATTCAATAATGTATAATTCGGGGCTGCTGATCTCTCAAACACTTCTGTATGGTGCACTACCTACCATACTACTACTCGGCGTCTACATTTTGTGAGTCACATCCTAAAAGTTTGTGACTCGACTTTTGGTTTGTTTTAGAGTCTACAGGAAAATGTTATTTAACACAGTCATTGGTCTTGATACAAATCACTAGAGATGGCATGAGGAGGCTGGGTTTGCTTGTGCTGTTCACCTTTTTACCAGCCACAGGAAGAGACATGAAACGGGCCTTCGGGGTTCAGTAAGTGTCAGCCCAAAGCACAAGCCATAATATGACATATGAACCAATATGTCTCTCAGTACAATTGCTCTTAAATTATTCAGCAGCCACAAACAAGTGTTCCACATTTGCTCACATTTCAAGAGAGAGGCAGGATTTTATGGCTGCACATTATCCTGCTCTCCATGGCTTCCCCCTCGACTGCTCTCACAAACACACACCTCCTCCGTCTCCTCCTGCTCCGCCGGGAGCTCGGCAGCAACAGCCAGTGAGGAAGCAGAAGGGTGTGGTGTGAAGTCCTGATTAAAGATGGGCAAGTCTTCAACTCAATGAGGGGTCGTCCACACGAGGGCGCCGGTTCACGTGAACCCGCCGTTTTCGGCCTATCAACCACAGGGGGCGGGGCTTTAGGAGCCCGAAAACTGTTTTTTCTTTTAACACGGGTTCCAAAGTGGGAAAACACTAAAACCCCGGCTAGGTGGGGAATGCAAAAACCATCTTCTGGAAAAACGACGACCCCGCCAGAACATCACTTACAGTCTGACTTACTGTTGTCGTTCTCATTCATATTAAATAATCTCCAAACCTCGGACATCTCTCGCGTTGCCGTGGGCGACGTTGCTGACGCACGACGTCACGCAGTCATCACCACATTGCATTTGGCATTTTTTGCTGAGTACAAGTACTCTGTGCAATATCTTTCCTGTTAGCCGATACTGGTATTGGTATCGATATGTATTGATACGTCCCTAATTTTTCTAATATAAAATTATATCACCAAACACCAATCTGCCATAAAAGTGGGAGCATAGCAGCTCTGGCAGTATCTGTGATCACTGGTTTAGGGAACTAAAGGCCTGGTGAGCGGTCGATGACAAAGACTCTCTGACGATTGTGAGGAAGGCTGATATTCGTGCCCCAAACTGATGGACGACTCCGTGGAGCTCAAACTGACGCAGGAACTAACACGGATTCGTGAGAACGCTGCAACAGTACAGAGTGCACACAAGTCTGGACGCCCACGCTGATCCCAATCCTTAAAGGGTTGACATCGAGCAAATGAACATCAGGATTGAACTCTGGAGCGATGGAACTTCACAAATGCAAAAACGATGTGTTTTCACTTTTAACGTCGGGTAAACGGGTCTGAAAATAAATGAAGAAAAGTTTAAGGAACATCAACTAGCTGGACGTAGTGGTTTGGCCTCCAGAGTCCCAGATCTCGATCTAATCAAACATCCCTGTGATTTGCTGGATAAAATCAAATCCATGGAGCTTTAATTCCACAACTTCCGGGACCTGAGAGATTTGCTGTGACCCTATCGTGTCAGATCCCACAGCACACCTCAGAGGTCCTGAAGAGTCAACCTCTCTACTGCTCAGAGCCGTTTGCCAGCTCTACATTAGGCTGGGTGTTGAAAAAGAATGGCTGATGAATATATTGATCTTCTCCAGCTTTTTGTCTCCCTCCATCTGGCTCTGACTCCCGTAAACACCGTGATCTGAAGCTACTGAGCTCTTACCGACTCCCACAAAGCTTCCTCTGAGGTTTTACTGCTCCACTGAGTCAGGATTTTGCAGTTAAATACAATTGGGGGAAGTATTTATGATTCTGCTGTGAGGATAAAAGCTCCAAAGTATGGAGAAAGCAGGTTTAATTAGAAGGTCCCGTCAGGGAAGGACAGCTCCCGCCGATGACGTTCGCTCTGCCATTTTCCTCTTACAGAACGAGACACCTCTAATGACAGCGACCTCAATGGCAGCTTGTTTCAACCAGCCACCATCACCGCTCGACGAAAATAGCCTGTTGTGCTTCCTGTGTGTCTGCATGAGTCTGTTGCCTTGCTGCAGGTCCACATGAAAAGGGAAGATAAGGCACACAGATAAAACTTTTCACTCGTCATCCAGACATATTGCATACTTTTGTTTTTTTTATACTTCAGAGACAGAGTGCTGGAGATAATCTCAGCAAACACTTGGCAGGTAGCTTCCAGGAAACCCGTGAAGAGGAGGAGCATGCAGAACCCACGCAGACGGACTCAGATGAAAACATGATGTGAAATGAAAACAAAACTTTCATTGTGTTTTGGTCCGTTTACACGACAACGCGGATCACAGCCACTGAGAAATCAAAAAGGGAACTTGGAACATCACGAAAACAGCAGTGACGCTGCTGCTGTGCTGCTCTGGTGAATACTTCTGCACATGCTCAGTAGCAGGACAACCAGAACAATGTGACTCCCAGTCCATATTCTTGTTTTATTTTGACAGTCACTGTAACAACAATCCAACCTGGTCGTCTGCCAACTTGAATGTCCGTGTTTTCCCGTTGTTAATGTGTATAGCGTTTTGTTCTCTGCTGCATGCGTGTGGTTTTTTAATTGAAAACAAACAAACGACAGCACCCACTAGAGGCTCAACATGAAAACTACATCATTTTCAGTGTTTCTCCCATTTCCTTGTAAACAGACATTGTTTTCACAATGTTGCTGTGCAAATGCAAAACCTTTCTATATGATGCGTTCTCACATGTGTGATGTAAACATGGCCTGAGACGGGATATATGACTTATTAGGAGTGCTGTCAATCGATTCAAATATATTAACTAATTAATTGCACAATTTCTGTAATTAATTGGAATTAATTGCATTGTTTTTCAGCTGAAGACTGAAGCTTGTAAAGGATATTTATTGAGGGAAAACCCCAGAATAAACGTGGACTCAACACACAGAGACTATATTTAATTTCAGACGATTAACTACTAACGTCTTTTTTAGCTTTGTGTGAATGCTGCTTCTCTCTAAGATTAGCAAAATGATATAAACATACATTAATTAATTAATTATACATCCAACATGAGTCTGGGTTTTGTGAGAGTGCAGGTCCACCACTTTGAGAATTTGAATAATTATATAAACAAAGTTGTAAACTTATTACATGACAAAGTGGCAAAAATATACTGTAATATCAATACAGACACAAACACATGTGCACACACTTGCAGACTCGCGTACACACACATATACACTTATACACAAGCGGGCGCGCACACACGTGAGCACATGAACACACACTCGCACACATCCAGTACACAGGAGAGTCAGGGAAAAAAAAAAGAAGACAAATTAACATTTTACCTGAAAGTATTTCCTCCAGCTTTAGCAGTGTAAAGTGAAAGTTTCTGTCCCAATATTCTTATTTCACTCGTTAACGTGCTGCTCGTGAGTCCCGGTGCCGCGCTCATCAGCGGCAAAAGTGGCTTCTCCGGTAACGTCAGTAAAAAAAAACGGAAATAAACCGAAAGTAAACAGACCGTGTTAATTCCATTACATTTTTTAAATGAGTTAAATGTTTCAAATCAATCAATTTGATTAATGAGTTATTTTTGACAGCACTACTTATTGTGTATATATATATATATATATATTTATATATATATACACACACACACACACACACACACACACACATATATATATATATATATATATATAAAAAATACACAATTGACTATGTGATGCTGTTTGTTCACCGTGAATGGAAACACACTGTGGAAGTTGGTGTACAGCCCCCAACACACAGCTACAAACAACTCTCCTGTGTTTTGACACTGTTGTGTCCTTTTTCAGCTCTGACAACAGGAGTTGGTCAGTCGCTTTTTGGCACAGAGGCACAACGTGGTCTTCCTCATTTCATTTTGCTTTGTTCAGTGTGTCTCTGTACTAGTTATCTGAAGCATGACCACAGAATATGTGCATGCTCGGCACCAGTCATGTCCGCCGTATCTGGGTCAGCATGGGCGTGTTTGGAGGCTACGTGCATGTTATTAGTTTGGCGTTTTGAGCAGCCATAGCATGAGAAAAAGAAAAGAAAAACCCTTGTGTTGGTTAGTCAGTTGGTTAATTAGTTGTGATTATTTTGTTAAAAACAACATAGAACCTTTCTTCTCCTTCCCCATCAAAAGAAAACATGAGTGTGTTCAATTTTATATCTTTGTAAATCTGATGTATTTCATCAGGTATGTGATGGTTGTTTATTTCCTCTGTTTACAGAAAGTGAAAGAAAAAAAATCCCAAATTCACACTTATTAAATGGAAAATGTCATTTGAACCACAGGAATGAAACTTGACATATGTTGTCAGGAAGATATTGGTCGATTTGCTTTTAAAGGACAAACTAGATTCATCCCACATTTTTTTTCTGTTATGATGAGATTTTCAATTTAGAAATAAATAATGTATTACACTTCTAGATGCTTTCCTGAGAAAGAAAACAGGAACAGTCCCATCCTGAGAAATTGATGTACTTATGTATGACTGCAATGACCAGAATGAATAGCTAACAAAGTATCCAACTTTAAAAGAGTAACTTCTTCTCCTTCTAATTTTACTTGCTACATTGACATTCAATATTTGCACTTTCTTTACCTTACATCCTTAAAACTAATGATTATGAAGCTGCAGAAGTTCATGAAATAATCAGTGATAATGTTGCATTAATGTGCCAAGACTTCCTGAACTTGTTGTTGTATATAGTTAAGTCACCTTTTTATCTATTTTATTTTTTTCATTTATAGAATTATTTAATTTCTTTCTATGATACAAGCTGATCCATGTTCTCTGTCATTGCCGTGATTAATCTATTGTTTCCGCACTGAAAAACACAGTATTACAGTAATAATAATTGTGTATATGTCCACTTACATTTATGATCCCACCATATATTGTATATTTTTAAAGTCACCTCTATATACAAGGAGCTGTGGATCACCCTGTTTATGTGATTGTAGTGGAAAAAAGTGTGCAACTTTGTGTCTCTGTCAGTTATCTCCCCCAGTACAAGATTTCTCTTTCTATATTTTGAATAATGTAATTCGTTAGTTGCAATTATCGCTATTTTCCAGTTATATGAGCTCATTTATGATTTTGTAGCGTAATGGAAGTTTTTGATGACTTTCAAAAACCGTTGACATCTTTCCTCCTCCTTCCAGGGCTCCATTCAGCAGCTCGTCATAAGAAATGACCCCAGAGCCGCCGAGGAGCAGTGTGAAGATGATGATCCTTATGTAAGACACAAGGCACAGGGGTCAAAGAGCATGATGAGAAAACTCGTAACACATTTTGACCAAAGAACATAAATCAACAGCTTCCTCCTGTGGTGAAATCATCTCATTGAACTAATATACGAAGTTCCAATTAAAGTTTTTGCAAGAAACTAATTACAAACGTTAACATTAATACTTTAAGTGATATTTTGGGGTTTATTTATTTTCCTATGTATTTTTCTTTTTTTCAAGTTTTGAATTTCACTCACAGATAAGTAGAATTTACACTTTGCGATCTACTTTGCTTCCTAAGTCACTAATGAGGGCTCGTAAAATTTGAAATCTCTGCATGTCGGTAGACAATAGGTTTGTTCCTTGTTTATATCTACGTCCACTCACCATCCTGGTATTTACGCAAACATTATGAAATGCACTTTGAATGTTGACGTTATAGACATGTACATTAAATCAAATGCTGGTCAATACCAATGAAATCATCTGCATTTACAATGTAACTTATATTTGGATCTAGAAAAACACTTGATGAAAGCAGCTGTACACGTTTTCCGATTTTTTTTTTTTTCCTATCTAAGAATTGTACGATATCAAAAAAAACAACAACAAAAAACTTTACAAATCTTTATACATTTGGATTTTTGGGAGAAGGTAATTTCATGAGATTTCCAGTTACTTCAGCAGGTATTATGGGTGACAATGCATTATAAACCATTAATTTAATTGCTCTTACAAGTAGTTCTTTTTTCTAAAACATATATTGTCTCTTGGGGTTTTATTAGGCCTCTGGTTACGCCAGTGGAGACGATTCTCTTGATGATAGAGAAAGAGAGGATGACACAATGAAGCGCACACATGGCACTGTACCGGTAAGTTGTAATAAATACTCTTTAAAGATATAAAGACCATTCAGTCTATGGAAGTTCATGGAATGACTAATAGGCACTGTCTAATACCTTGAAAGCTTTTTGGCCACACAGCTGCATGCATCAGAATGAAACTGAAAGAAAAAAAAAAGGAAAAGAGAGAACAGCTGCAATCTGAACATCTCTTTTAAGGTTTCTGTGTGTCCATTTGTTGTGTCTGTTGCACACTGACCTTCTAAAAGAGGCGCTTCTATGTGTAAGTCTGTGCTCCTTTTCCCTTTTCATCCTTGTGTTTTGAACTCCCACACCCTGGAAGTCAATCTGACTCCAAACATCCCAGAAATCAACCGAGACTTCAAAGGCAGCCGTCTACCAGCAGTTAAACTAAGTCCCGGAGCAAGATGCAACAAGATGTTTAGTTCACTGAGTGTGATGAAGTTATCCAAAGTCTGTCACTTTCACTTGGACTGGGAAAAAGTTCTTAAGTCAGTGAATGTGTGTCAAGCCCGATTTCACGGAACATTAACAATATTTTGATTTGTTTATAAAATCACAGATCATTTTGACAAAATTATATGACACGGACACTGTCACACTTTGTACACAAGTACAAAAATATAAAACAGTGATCAACACAATTTGTTGACCTGTTTAGTATGGTATTTTTAATTTAAACTATTTTTGAGAATATATGTGCAAAGGGTTTATTTAACAAGCCCTTGAGGCCTGTGTACACTTGCCTTGGGATTGCAGCTTAGTGGACATTGTGGGCGAGAGGTGAAGTTTTCGTTTCTCTGGCAAACTAATGAGGTAATTTTCACATTACACATTTCTTTCAGAGCGAGGACAGTGTTCCTGTTAGAGCTCCACCCACTGAGGCTCCAGAGGTGGAGTTTGATGAATATTCTGGTCATATTACTCCAACAGTGGCCAATGAAGAAATGCTCAGAGGTCAGAGACATTTGAAAAGTTTATCTTGTTTTCTTTTTAATTTAGCTACAATTTCATGAATTTCAGGATGTTTACATATATATATTTTTTATCTTAGTTGGCACTGCACTGACACTTTGATGTTAAAACACACACTACTACTCCTTTAACTTAAAACAATGTTAACAAAAGAGAATCTGTATTGTGAAGTGTGACGATGTTATGAACTGCAGGGCCGCAGAGGACGGAGGAGCCAGGAGAGCGAGCTGGAGATGTGAGTTCAAACATGGAGTTTCATATCACTCGTTTACCTTTTTGGTATTTTTAGTTCAAAATGTAATTTTTTAAATATCACACAGACTTTAAGAACATTTTTTACAGGGTCACAAGAGGTTGAAAGGAGAGCGCGGTGACCCCGGACCACCCGGCCCACCAGGTCTGCCGGGCCGTCCCACAGTACAAGGGAACACTAAGCCTGGATCATTTGGGCCACAAGGACCACCAGGGACCCCTGGATCCCCTGGAATCCCAGGGAGAGAGGGACATAAGGTGTGTGCATGAAAGGAAGAGAATTATTTAAAGTTTATCAGAGTAATGGCGGGGACTAAAAACTATGTATCATATTGTTTCACAATTTTTCCACATGTTGTGTTGGTCCATCACATAAAATCCTAATAAAAAAACATTTATATATGAGTCTGTAATGTGACGAAATGTGAAAAAGTTCAAAGAGAAAACTTTTGCAAGCCGCTGCATTGGTTCTCTAGTGAAAGCACGAAACATGATAAATCTAAACTCTTGTGTAATCTTTTGTTTTTTTGGCCTCTCATATGCCAATCCTTCTTCTGTTTAACGTCGCAGGGACGCAAAGGTGATCCAGGAGATCCAGTAAGTTCAATCAACAGCTTCTTAATAAATGTCATTTCACAACAAAAGAATATATTTCTTGTTCAAAGTCCTCATGTAGTTGCATATGTATACATTTTTTGAAAGGAAACTCACACATGACAAAGAAAGAAACTGAAGACTTGTTCAGTCTGAGGCGAGCATGGCATCGACTAAACTGGCACACATCTTATCAAATTTTTATATTTATTTACCTTCAGGGTCAGAGGGGAACTCAAGGATTTCCGGGTTTGACCGGGGAAGTCGGATCTAAAGGAGAAAAGGTGAAACTAAAACAGCCACGCTGATATCAGTTACCTTTATTGATTTATCTTTTCATCAAGTCTGTAGCTCACTTTACTTTTTTTTTCTTCTTCTTCTTTCCAGGGAGACGAAGGAGTTGGTTTGCCAGGCCCACCTGGCCTCCCTGGACCTCCTGGCCCCCCAAGATCACGTAGCGTCCCTGTAAGTCACACAATTTATTTATTTTTGAACTATATTGCTCTTTGATTGTGTGATGAAAACAGAATGAAACGGCTGTCGATAACTCTGGAATACACGTGTTGTAGTACGGGCCAGATGCTCTTGGTTCTGGGTTTGAAGACCTTGACAGTGATACTGAGCTCATCAGGGTAAGAGAAAGACAAGTGGCACAGGGTTTATTCTGGCATTACTCAGTTTATTGAGCAGATCTGTTTTGATCAGGGTCCGCCCGGCCCACCAGGCCCGCCAGGGCTTCCTGGTCTCCCTGGAACTCACCTGTTGTCGGCCACCTCGGAGGAACTCTCTTCTGCTCAGGGACCGCCTGGTGTTCCTGGCAGAGACGGACTCCCAGGCAAAGACGGAATACCAGTAAGTTCACCCGAAATAAAACTTGATTTGTTACAAAATTATATCAGCGCAATCTGCAGATTTCGGAATTTATTTGAATGACGTGCTGCATCAATACTGAGCAGCTTGGAACAGCGGCACTATGTATGATAAATACTTTGATATATAATGAAAACGAATGAAAGATTCTGAAAGACACTGTAAAATTCCTTCTTACGTTGTAGTATTCTTGTCATCTCATTGTTAGAGATCTGCACTCCTTTTCCATTTTCCTCTGTTTTTATCATCTATTTGTCATAACTCAAATGTATCTGTAGTAATTTCCTCCTAAATGTGATTGTTTTGATTTTTATTTGTTTGGGTTTTTTTGTTTGTTGTTTTTTACCAATAATCTTTATGTCTCCTGTCTATTTCCTTTCACTCTTTCTTTAACTGTCACTTCCAATTTTGTCCTCTTTTTTTTTTTTTAATCTTCTTCAACAATCCTTATTTGGTCTCACTCCTATGCTCCTGTTTCTGCCCTTTGCTGATTTCCTTCCATCTATTCCTCCTTTCTACTCTGTTTCAGATGTTTGAGGATTGGTTTAGTGGTTCTGGGCCTGATGGTTCAGGCTTGAGCTCAGACTTGGCTTCTGTACTGGGCTCAGACCTTGGCTCTGGTTTCAGTTCTGGTTTCACCTCTGACTCCAGTTTTGGTTCTGGTTCTGGCCTTGACTTTGAGTCTGCCTGGGGTTCAGGCGAGGTATACTTACTATCCAAAGGAGACTTACAGTCAGAAACCAACGCATTGGGGTAGCATCGCTCATCTGTTGTAAAGAAATAATCCTAAATGTTCAGTTTGATGCCGTGAGAGAGCTAGGTTTTCTGTAAATTTAAGCTTAAACAATGATACTAGTCCACCAATCTCAGCTCACTGCCCCAATGCTCTGGCTTTAATGACTGCACATTATCTCCCACAATCGTGTCTTATCTGCTAAACGGCTGCAAACTGCTTCAATTGAAAATGTTTACTGAGCTATCTGAAGTGCTCTGGCTCACGTGCACTGGTGCTGTGTGTGTGTCCATGCATGCATGAGTTTTATTACATTATTTTTTTCATTGGAATAATGTTTTGCTTTGAAACTTCAACCGTTTCTGTCCCATTACTTTCAATTCAAAAACCTTGATGACACAATGCTGCATTCAAGTGGCTGAATTGAAAGTAACTGACCACCAACTTGCTATATGAGCTTGTAAAAGACTCTGCTATTTGCATTGGTCCATTTAAATTTAGCTTTCTCTGTTTTGCATTTTTTTTCTTTTTTGTTTTTCTTTAAGCCAGTGCACCAAGAGATAAGAGGTATGCTTAGATTTTGTTCAAAAAGTTTATAGTTCAGACAAAATTAACTTTTTGTCAAATTAATAATAACTAATGCTACAAGACCTGATATTTGTGGAGGTTTAATAATAATGGACACTTTTGGATTAATGTTACTTTTAGTGATGACATGCCTCGTTAGATGAAGATGTAAACAGAAAAGAAAGCTTTAAGTTCTATTTCTTTATTCTAAGGTTCTATTTTAGCTGTACTATTTTTCACTTTTGACAATATTGTATTACGAACCAAAGAGCTTCCTAACTAAAGATGTTGAACTGACAAATCTTTACAGAATGAAAGCATCAGGACTCTTGAAACATCATCAATAAGGAAAATATGCTGCAGTTGACCTGTGAGGCGTACGCTGCCAGGCTTTTGTAGCCAGTGGCCTTGTGAGTGATACGTCAGTAATGAGTAATTAAAGGTGCATTGGAATAAAGTCTTTCAGAGGTCTGTAGGGCCTTATGTTGTCATTCAATGCCAAATGAATGCCACAGAAGCAATTGCTTTGTGAAAGGAATACATTGAATTTTACCACTTCAGCTTTCATGTTAAGTGATGATAGAAATCACGAGACTACATATAAAATGCACAGTATGTATTACTGACAAACAATCATGTTGAGATGGTGATATTGGCACCTCTGATGACAGTAATCAATCAAAAAGCCCATGATCTTCAACAAATATGTATTTATTGCATTAACATTAGGTCACAATTACAGTATATGGCAACACTGAACACTGTTAGCAGTGATGCTATTATCACTTAAGGAAGCTGATGGATGAGAGTCTTTCTCAAAAATTCAATTACTCCTTTAAGATGACCGACTCACACCTTCACAGTTGGTGTTGATCCCTGCAGGAATGGCTAAAGGATCAACAGAGAGCTGAATTTCCACACTAGCCTACCTCCTGAGACTTATCACAGCTTTCTCTCCCCCTCTACACTCTGCTTGTGTTTGTCTGCAATTGTCTCTCCAGGGTCCAGCGGGAAAAGATGGGTCCCCAGGTCGACCAGGAGCAGCCGGAGAGAAGGTACAGTCGTCAAAGTCACATACTGGGGATGATATTTATTGTTGTGTTGGCAGGAATCAGTAAAGACAAGTTTATGATTTTGATTTAGAATACAAGCGATACACACCACTTCACTGTCCAGCTGAGCCCCCTGGTGGTCATCACTTTGAGTTGAGGACATTTGTGGAAC
>OMNM01002062.1:8062-23559 GCA_900302745.1 Parablennius parvicornis | reverse complement strand
CCCCTTTTTTTTTTTTTTTTTTTTTTTTTTTTTTTTTTAACCAAACCACAAATAATACAAATGCTATGTCTATCAGACGCCCTGTAGCGTCTTTCTTCCACCTCTTCTTCCGAACCAGGGCCATCCTTGTGTATTTACTGTGTGACGTCCTCAGCAGTAGCTTCATTGTTCTGTGTGGTGATCATCATCCTGCTGCTGTCATGTGACTTCTAGACTGTTAAGGTGACAACATCACGTTTTAGTTCACCAAATATAATATTAAGAAATCAAGTCGAAAGTCAAAAGCAGAATAGTTTACACTGTGGGGCTGTGTTCACTCTGCACATGGTACTTGTAGTGCATCGTTTGCTTTCATAGTCACCAATTACATTCAAATGTATGTTTTTGTTTTTGGACTGTGAGAAGAAACTGGATTACCTGGAGGAAACCCATGCACACATGGGGAGAACATGCAATCGGCACATAGAAATTCTCATCCAGGATTTGAATTCACAACATTCTTGATGTATGGCCAAAGCACTAACCACTGTGGCAATGCGTGGCCTGAAAAAGCCATTCAGCCCCAGTTTAATTCTAAATTCCAAAGTTTAAATACTCTCAACATGACAGACTTCTGTATTCAGCTCACTCCTACCAGAAGTAGTAGGCCGCCACTTCGCACAGATCAGTTGGAAATGAGATTTCAACTTTTTTCCATTACAAAACCTCCAAACCTGAACACCACCGTGCTTTCTGTGTGTATTGTAAAAGGAGACTGCTTGGTTTTCAGAATGTGTCTGGCAGATTGCTGGTGGAATCAATTGGATGAAAATTCGAAGAGCCACTGGATGTTTGAGTCCAAGAAGGTAAGCTAGAGCTTGCCTTGTATTGGACGTGTAAAGGCCTTGCTGAAATTCTTTTCATCATCATTACTTTTAGCATAAAGCTCACTACAGCAACAGAAAACCAAAAGTATATATGTTTTTATTTACCTATATATCCAATTCCTTCATGCTGTTTATATGAATTCAGATCTCAGCTGATATAGAGCAAAGGCAAGATGAGTTTAGTCACATTATTTACAACACAAATAATCCACAGACACTTTAGTGTCAACAAAAGAATCTGATGAGCAGCAGACATTTTATTTTTGAGAAAATCCTAAAAAAAAAAAAAAAACAGGAAGATATGAGGGTTATTATCACTACAACACTCTTCCATTAAGTACATTTTGTTTTTTTATAATCAACGTGTCAAAGAAATAATATCTCTTGTATTATTTATGTAACACAAACTAAAAACAGGAGTCAAACGTTGTCAGAAGTTTGTAGAAAAAATAAACCATCTTTAGAATAACATTACCTATCAGGGAAATAGACACCTTTGTCATATCGGCGGGGCCATTTTAATTTGTAATGTAGCTCCATAATCCTGTTGACTACCCGAGGACAGCGAAACGGGTCTATAGTTCCCTTTGTTGTCCAGCACAATAGAGAAAATATCAGACAAACACTTGTTTTCTATTGTATTTTTTTTTAAAGTAGAAAATACACCTTGTGTGCATTTTCTCAGCGGACAGACCATAAAGATGCAACCCACAGTGCCGATTCATGAATCTTCTGGTTCGGATTCGTCGTGTGCCCGATGTTCTGCGTGTTTTTTGTGTTCAGCATCGTCTTCTCTTTCAGGATTAAATGGCTGGTCAGTTCAAAGCTTCTGCCTGTATTTATCAGATGAATCTCTGGGAGTCTAAATATCAGATAATGACGGGTTCATGTTTCATTGTTGTTTCATTGTGATGTTGCCCTCAGGCGGCTGTAATAATGGGACTGGTTTTACAATGGCCCAACCTCTATGTTTATGTTAGATGTAAGATGGGAGGAAAGTCCAATCTCTGCGTCCAGATCTTTAAACAGGAATACCGAAATATAATCCTATTGTTTATTTGACTCATTGACACAAGCATGCTTTAATTCAACTTTTCATTTAACCTTTTCTTTTTTTAATCACTTAAGACAATGATGGAACTGAGACATCCTGAGAATGAAGTGGACTTGTGGCAACCAAATGTGATGTTGGACCTCAGCACAAGAGTGAACCATTTTATTTCTGTTTTCTTGGTTCCTGTTGAAAAGGTGTTGCTCATTTTTTAGGGTCTAAAGGAATTTTAAAGTTAACTTGAGCTTCCCATTATGGGCTACAAAGGGATTCAAGGTCATTTGAAGGGTTTTAGTTTGTGTAGTACATAAGAGGAAGGAAGGGTCAGCTATAAACTGTAATTTATATAAGATGGAATTATTAATTATGGGATAAATTTGTGTATAGGTAACTTACTGTGGCTGCTAATCAGTCCACGTTCTGTGTTTAATGAAATCACATATTACAATACGTTTGTTTGGGAATATAGGCTTGTTAGTTTGTTAGCTTGTTGTGAGAATGCATACCTTTTTAAAAAGTAGAAATACATGAATTAAGCATCTTTTGGGGTTGTTGCTATACAAAGGTTTTTGGGGCATCATGTTATTTTACTAATAAAAAAAAAAAAAAGTGAAAACTTTTGTTATTTCTAATTATAAAATGTCTCCCTGACTAATTAACTCAACGCGAAACACTTTAAAATCTACCGCCATGATATTATACAAATGCATATCGGGACATCCTCAGTTATTTTCAATGTGTGATAGTTATAGAAACCATGATATTTAAAGCCTGGAGTAAAATGTGGATTAACTTCCTGCCTCCAGCATTTCTTCTAACCACTACACTACACAGCCAGGGTCTTATCTTTTTGATGTTGTTATAAGGTACCTGATAGTGATCACCAGATAGTGATTAAACTTTTTTTTTTTTTTTCAATTGGTGTGAACTACAAAAAAGAAAACTATAAATTTGGATTGGGATTGCAGCTCTACTTCCATGATCCCTCTCAGCTATCTCACTTACTGGTGTTGGCAAAATTGATTACATCTTTCGATTGAATGTCTTTTTTTAACAGACACACCTATGATCTACTGAAAATAAAGCCTTTTGTTCCTCCAGTTGGCTACATGATAAGACGCTGAGTAAGACTGGTGTGACGTGGTAATGATTACAACAAAAAAAACAAGAAAAAAAAGAAGTAAAAACCTGTAACAATGATTTCACGACAAGGGGATTATATTGAGAGTTAAACTGTGGGGTGATAGAACTACCATGAAAGATTAGAGAGTGAGATTTTGAAGAGTTGACACTCAGTGTATGCAGACAGTTGAGATCAACCAGTAAAATAATGAAGAGGCGAAGGCCATAATGTGAGAGAGGCACATTTATTGCTTTGTTTTCGTAGTTTTTGTTCTTAATTTATGCAAACCTAACTACAGTGATCCTCAAACATGCAAGTTAGAAGTCTTACTGTGGCATTTGTAAACTGAAGTTGATGTATTTGACTTCATCTCACTTTATTTAGACATTTTCCAGAAAGTAAAAAAAAAACATTTCAGTGCAGACAAACAGTATAAGAGTTACTTGAATAATTTGAACACAGTTTTTTTTTTTTTTTTTTTAGAATTTATAAATACCACTTTCCTCAAATGATTCTGTAACTCCTGAGCTGAATAAGCTTCCTGAGGCTATTTAATTATTAGATTAAATCATCGTTCTGGTTTATTGAGATGTGAAACTTCATAACTGAGTACCTGGTGAGCTGTTTTATCGGTGGCTTTGGTTTTTATAGTAGACATACACAGAAGAGTGACTGAAACAATGACGTTGGTCAATCTGAGCTCAAAGTTTTAGCCACTAGGTGGTAGCAAAAGCCCGTCAAGAATAAAAGGCTCGTTGCCAAACTGGTGTATTTTTTTTTTTTTTTTTTGCATTTGAGATATTTATGTCACTGAAACCATACCATGATTAAAAACCGTTAATCACTTTTAAATTCTCAACATAAATCTGCCCTGGTGAGAGTGTAACAGAGTCTTCATAAATAAAATCCAGAACTGGGGCGATATTTTAACTACATTTAGCTCAAGAGTGTCAAAGATATTGTAGTTCAGGTGGGCCAGGCTGCTAAAACAGTTTCATAATAACCTTTACGTTTTAACTTTAACATTTTTCTTTGTTTGTGTTTAAAAAAAAAAAAAAGAAGAAACTTGTAGCTGTTGTATTATGCATACTTTTACAAACTCGCCCTGTCAACATGACTTTGAGGCTTGTCTGCTTGCCAGAAAGCTTTCATGCCTGATATCTCATCTTAAGTCTCAGTGTTGTGTCCATTACTCTTAAGAAAACACTTAAATAATCGATGGCCCACAATATTTCACACACCAGATTTAACTGCAAACATCCCAAAGATAATTTGATACAATCATCAAGCAACCAATTTAGAACATGCATGAGTTATTAGGTTACACATTCAGCTAAAAAGTACATATGTCATACTATGCTGATGGTAAGGTTAAATATAATAGGTGTGCCTTTGCATTGTCATTCTTCATCCCTGAAGAAATCAAAATGATTCACTTGACATTTGTACTTGGACATCACAAAAAGCATGGCAACAAAGTATGCAGTGGTGGAAATGAAATAGATCCAGAAAAAGACCCTGTCCAGAATGTTGGCAAGTTTATGGTGTTTCTCATTTACCGCTTCCTTCTTATCAAGACCATCCAAGAATTTGCTCACTTTTCTGAGAGTCTGATTTTCCTCTGATTCATTAAGATGGATGACATTGATGTCAGGCTTGTTTTCTGCAGAGGTTTAAGACACAATTAGAAGAGGAAACTTTGAGTTTTTTTGCACAAATATAATTTCAACAAGCATCAAATTACTCCCATGTTTACCCAATGTTTCTCAACACAAGTCCATGCGCTAAGAAAGTCATTTAACAAACGTGTGTTCCTCACCTTCGTCGACTTTCTTGTTTTTTGGGGCTTTTGAAGTCGATCCTCCGAAACAGCAGCACATATAGAGATTGCCATCATGAGCCACCCGCGTCAGCATCATGGACACGAGCATACTCAAAACCAGCAAGACGAGGCAAACGCAGAAGTGAGTTCCTGCAGGAGAGACAGTTGGTTACCCCGTGGTAGAAGTTGTGAGGGCGTGCTGCACTTGTATTTGTGTTTGATCCTGCAGAGCATTCGGGACGACTCACGGATGATGGGGCTGCACTTGCCGTCTCCAGGGAGCTGCTCAGAGAGGATGTTGAGGAACATGGTGAAGCTGAGCACTAGAGTTACTTTGAAGGAGTTGCGTTCGCCGCCGGTGAGCGGAAGAGCGAAGCTCCCCACATCAGCCAAGACGATGAGCACGCTGGGCAGCAGCAGCGTTATAAAGGGGTTGTTGGGTTTGATGCTCAAGTTCACCTGAGGAGCCACATTACACACAACTTTCAGACCTGCTGCAGAGTACAGAAACGACTTCCTTTGCCATTTTGAAAGGTTGTGTGCAAAGGATGTTTTAAAAAAACATATATATGAGTATAGATCACTTTTAAATACATTTTTAAAAAAGGGGGGTTAAACCATCCAGGGCTGCAGCTAGTTATTACTGTACATCATATTAATATCAACAGGCCACACAGAGGTGCAGTGATTTAAAGTCTTACGTGAGAAGGTCCCAGGTTTAATTCTGAGTCGTAACGGGGGACCTTTCTGTGTGGAGATTTTTCTCATTTCCTCCCACAGTCAGAACCATGAATTTCAGGTGACTTTAATTTGCTTCGAGGTGTGAATGTGACTGTATGTTATTCCCAGATCTACTCTTCCTTCAACCATAATCAGATGGAGCCACATCCAGCTCTTTAAAACTCTGATTTGGATAAAGCAGTATGAAGGGATTGGTGGATATAGATATTAGGGATGCCATATTTTAGGCCATGTTACAATCACATAGAGCAGTTGCTGTCAATACTGTAGAAATGGGTCAGATCAGATTTAGAGAACTGCTGGCCTCTGCTCCCATTTGAACTTCTAACAAACTAAATAATGATTTGCTTCACAGGTTCTACCTCTTCTGTACCTTATGTCAATATCAATTAATGTTTAAATTGTCTATTTCTAAATGCATGATTGCCTTTCTAAATGCAAGCTTTTTGAGAAAAAAGTATAAAAAATCCTCACACTTTTGTGGTGTCATATTATTAATCCATCCTTTATATAATTAAATCTGAGTTGCAGGGTGCTTGATCCAAATGCAGTTGACTATGGACTTGGAGTGAAAATCCTGTTTTAGTCGCCTTCACTAATTATCTCTTTTAAAGTTACTTACCGTGATGTAATTCCCTACGTTATAGGCTCCATCTTTCAATAATTCCACAGAGTCTGTTTGCCAATCTCCATGGCTGCCACCAACCATGTACAATTCACCAACCACCAGCTCGGTACCACAACCTGAGTGAAACACGGCATTGTTAAATATTGCTGTCATTATTTGTAACCTTAGAAAGACATTCACTGTGTTTTTTATTTTGGGAAGCGACTCAATAAAGTTAGTATGGTACATGTGTTCTATAATCTCGTGGTAATTCTTTCAACTCACCAAAAGAGTTCCAGGTCTCGAATACAACTGGACATTGATCGAAAGCGAAGGGGTAATTGAACAAGTTGACCTCACAGCTCACGTCTGCAGTGACAGTGACCTGGTGCTGCACTTTGCCATCATTGAACACATGCAGGTCAAGGGAGCCGTGCTTCATGTTTGTGAATAATCTAAACACACGAGATGAAACGGCTCAACATTGAAATGTCTGTGAATGGAATCAACTGAAATCTCTTCACGGGGAGCTAACTTACGCATTTGTAACATATAATTCTGGGGTCCAGATTTTGTTGACCGGCAAAACCACATCTTCATATGGATAGGCTGTTGTGTTCCACTCCAACTCAGGATCACGCCATTCCTGTGAATCAAAATCAATGCTTTTAAAATTAATTCTCCCAGTTTCTTAACTCAAATGTATTGTTAAGCTCACAATCCAGGCTTCCAAACGGACGTTCAATCGGAGTTTCTTTGTGTCCTGTTAAAAAAAAAAAATTAAAATTTAATCACTGAAAGCATACAAACTGATGAAACTGTTGATCCGGGACTCAAAATGCTAAAATACTTACAACTGATAGAGTTTCATACTGGATAAATGGCACCTGAACCACATGGCTGCAGTTATCATACTGTGGCTGAGATATAAAACCTTTCTTGATCAACATTTCGGCGAGGCATCGGCGACTGGTACAGTTGGATTGAGCGACTCCACAGTCTGAAAATTCAAAAGCAACTTCACAATCTTTTTAAAAAACATATTAAGTTGGATCAGTCAGAATGCAAATCGTTACTTACATGCGGTTAATAAACTCAATAAAAAGATTACTTTCTCCATATTGTGTACAGGAAATGTCTTGAATCTTCGCAGCATCACATGTGCAACTGAAACCTTCAGATTGACTGACAACCTGCGTGAAACGTCCAACCAGCCCTGGCTTACTGCCTGCCATGACTCTTAAATAGGCTCAACCACAAGTTGACAATACTGAACAGCCCACGGAGGCACACAAAGAGACAACATGGTAGGGCCACAATAGTGCATTGCGTGATTAATTACAGAAAAGCTCAGCGAGTTCTTTAGTAAGCCTGTGTAAACACACTCAACATAAGTCCAATTACACACATTGTGTGTTTACCTGCCTTTAGATAAAGTAAGATCCAGCTGCTCGATGTGCTCACGGTTGGTTTTGGCACTGTGCATCACAATGGGACGGTGGCTTACATGAGAATGAGCTTAAGGAGGACTGTGCACCTGAAAGAGCCCGATCCCATGCTCGTGGAAGCAGGACAAAGACATCAGACTGCTGTGGTTTCAGAGTTCAGGTGGAAAGGCTTCACAATTAAACACACTTTTGTTGTGAATTATTGCATGGTGAGTTCAGGTTTCTTCGTATCTCGATTTCCTCTGACACATTGATGCATGAGCTCTTTGAACATTCTGTGACCATATTAAGTTAGTCCTGTATTGCTTGTTTATTTGTTTTTCTAATTAAGAATTAGAAATGCATGACAATCATAGAAAAGAAGATTGAATAGTTTGTTATGGCTGCGGTTGTTATGTTTCACCCCATAGCCTCAAGAATATTGAATAAGAATAAAACAGAATTTGTCCATTTTTAAATAATGCTCATGGTTTCAATGAAGTCATATTTGGGGTAATATTTAAAGAAGAAATAAACTATATAGTTTCAACAAAATATATCATTAGTGTGCAGCCAGAATATCACAGATGTCAAGGAGAAATCTATCCAATTAAAAGAATTTATATGTTAGAAACAAGGAAATGCGACTCAGTTTCATATGTTTGGCATAAAAGGTAATTTAATGATACTCTGGGACTCAAAAGTTCAATTTCCATATGTTTAGCTGAGTAAACCATCATTAGCTGGGATTGAGTTCAATACCCTGTGATCCTGATGGATGTTTAAGTAATTATTTAAGTAAGTGATTTATTCTTTTATATATTCATATTATTTTTGTAAAATGAATATAAACCCAGGGAGAAATGTCAGAGGCTGTCTATATTTAATTGGCTATGATTCACATGGTGCAGCTGTTAAAAAATTGGCTCTGAATGCGACTCCTGAAGTCACTCTCAGTGCAGATATGCATTTTACTGTGAAAGAAAAAAAGATTGTGAACAAAAAGTAGGATGAAAGTGAAATGTCTCCATGTTAACAACTAAAGTATTGCTGTATCGGAGATAGAGGAGGGTTTATCAAAAACTTTACGGCTTAATTTAACAGTTGTATTGCTGCTACTGTTAAAGTCTGTATTGAAATGGTGATATCATCCACCAGGCTGCATGTGATGTAATGGTTTGTACCCCCAGCACCCTGAGACCCCAAGTTGGGTGAGGCAGCATAGAAGGTAGAAGCAATGAATTAGTTTTCACAGTCTTGTGTCACTTTGTAAATACATGGAAACATTTGGAAAACCTTACTTTTCCACCAGCTCTTGTCTTTCAGGTTCAATAAAGCTACTCAGCTTTGCCACAGTTTCTTTGAACCGAGCCCTTGACTTTTCCCACCCCACGTCTGTCGTTAAGTCTCATTCTTTGCATGCTTGTCACATTTCACGAATTCTCAAATGTAGTGGGCCCACCTCTTTTCTTTGTCCCACACACTCTGTAATCAATGTAAAGTTATCTATGGAAACAACAGAGGCCGATGTCGTTAACATATCCACTACCCCCCTGACATGTACACATTAGTCTTCAGGTTTTAGCAGCTCAACTGGAGCCAGTGGAGACATTGTTGATCCTGACATTTCTTCTTCAGTCCCGCAGCATCAGTGTAACTTTCCTCTCACTCAACCTCAGGGTCTCTGCTAAACATGCTATGATCTGAACTATATCAACAAAAAGAATAAAAGTGGAGGAGGCGCAACTACATCTGTGAAAAAGCGTCAATTGTTGGGTAATGCAAAATATATTAAGTACAATTGATACTGAAAAAAATAGCCATAAAGATCATTCACAACATCGATTACAAAGATCACACAAATCCACTATTCTTAAAGTTTAAAACATTAGAATTCACTGATCTGGTTCATTTTCAAACAGCACAAATCATGTTCAAAGCATCGAACAACTTACTCCCAGGGAAAGGCCATTTCTTTAAAAGAGAGGGGGGTAAAATTAAGGGGGCAATTAAACTCTAAACACCTTTAAAAGCCTATAGAAGCAAGTAAATGATGTTGAGCAGGTACAAAGAAGAAGAAGGGTGTAACATGCATGAGGTGTTTTTATCAGTTTATTTATTAATTAATTGCTTTGTTTTTGTGGTTATTTAAGTTTATGAGTATGTGATAAATTAAATAAAAAAAATGGGTTGCAAACAGTTTGACTGGACAGGGACAAAATGTAATAAACTTATGCTTCCTCCTGCTCCTTTCTGAGCCTGTTAGGTTTTCACTGTATTCATTGACAGTTTCTTATTGCTCTATTTTATATGATGAATCATGTGGCTTGTACGTCTGATCATTTTACCACCTGTTTGAGATATGATTTCTCAAAAGTGAAAAAAAGTGTGTTTTGAGACAAAACAAAAAGAAAAATCAATTCTCGTTACAGTAGCCCTCATAGTTTCATATTCGTAGCACTGAAGTAAAGGAAGTGTGTGTGTGTTTTCACATATGCCACGCTCCTTGTAAATGACACACTAATTAACTCGTTTTTTTTTTTTGGGTTATCTCTCAGAGGAATGTGTCTTATCTGCGTCTTCACACCTCACGTCAGACAATCGCTTCAGAGTGAATCATTTCAGTTTCAAAAGGAAAAGACAATCATCTTTGCAAAGACAGCCAGGTTGTTTTGCCGTTGTTGACCAGGTTGTAACACCTTTGCATGGTCTTATGGCAGCAATAAACACGGTTTAAATGTTAGCGTGTCTCGGCAGTTCAGTTGTGATCTTTCTTGTCTTATCAGGACGTAAGTGAGGACAACTGAGACAAAGAAAATCCTTTTGCCAATGACAATCTGATTGAGCAAAGGTTAACCTCCTGACGAATGAATCATAAATATCTGACGGGAAATGACGAAAAAAAAAAAAAAAGATCTCACTGAAAACTAAACTAACTAATTTATTATCAATATTTCACATCCTTTGTTATCCGGTTGAAGGATACATAGATTGCACAACTACCATCTTATCATACTGGAACAAACAGTTCAAGGAACTCAGATGTTATTGTCTTGAGGAACCTCTAAAATATTCCATAGGTCATAAAACTGTCTGGACAATCCAATAAGGTTTTAGAGGACAGCGATAGCTGTGATATCAGGACAGGAATGGGACTTTGCCTTCGAACCAAGCCAGCCCTCCCTTCAATGTCACACCTTGCAGAAAAAGTTTAATCAAAAGGTCTTTCGTCCGGGGCGACACAACATTTAATGCCTGACACCTGACATCCTCTGAGTTTGTCTCCGCAGGTAAGTTGAACATCGGAATGATTTTTCTCTTTATAAATGGTAAGAACATAAAAAGCATAAAATACTTTTTTTCCCCAAAAAAAACATTAGGAGAACTAGTAAATATCTGTACGTACATTTTTACACTGTTGGTCTTTCAATATTTTAAATTACTGTGTTTCCAGAAAAGATATAAAGCACAAATAATGTGGTTACAATTTTTATACCATAGCAAAAATACTGTTCTCACATAAGAAAATACATAAAAAAAACCCCAAAGTGAAATAAATGTAAGAATTTGTTACTGTGAAAAATGCTATCTTTGGAAGTATGTGGCACTTCATGAAATAAAGTGTAGATTAATAATCACTGAAGAGAAAAATATAGAGAAAATGTACAAGCAACAAACAACACACGAAAGAAGAATGAAGAAACAGAGATAGAACTAAAACAACAATGTCAACATATACCAAAAGTAAAATCAGAATCACTCTACCTGCACAGAATATATAATCCTGCTAACTTGGCCTGCTTGTTTCATGATGAATGGTGCAAAGACTTCAGTCTGTTCTGCTAAGTTTTTCTCCAGTGATTTCTCCCTTAGACCTGTGTGTCATTTATAACAGGCAATGAGCGCAGCAGCTTTGAAGTATTCACCTACTTAAAATACAGACTATATTAGTAACTCATTTCTCTTTCATTCTGTTTTTTTTTTTTTTTTAAATCAAACCCTGACTTGTAAAAACATCAACGTAAATGTCACGATCTAATTTTCTTTATGTTGGTTCAATGTTTTCAAGCATTCCATTTTTAACGTCACATTAAATAATTTTAATATATTCAGGCATTTTTTATATGAATTATCATGATGCATGTTCATGATCATAAGTTTTTGCTCCGACCTGACAGCCGAGCTACATCCAACTTTCAGAAGCAATCTTTTCAAGACTTGTTGTGAACAGTTGCACAAACTTTAAGATCAAGACGACTGACCGCCACCTGCACTTGTTTGGTTGTAAAACTGAACATACAGGAGGTGTAAAATTAAACCACTTGAAAGGCCACTAATCATAAAGTGCAATAAATATTGACTACGTGTTTCCAGCTGACTCAGTGAATCAATAAAATCTGGGACTGACAGGAAGAATGTGCTTGGAAAAAAAAAAATATTCATGATCAATATTTAATTGCTCACTGTATTCAAACAGAGTCCTTGTGGTGACACTTTTATCAGTAGCAACTGAAAGAGCCGTCAGAGGGTGTGATTACTATAAATGAAAACTGATAGGCATACCATCACTTTGCTGGATTTGATGTGTTACGAAAAGGAAGGCAGCGTGGTTAAAGTTTGACATTTAGAGTAACATTTAGAGGTGAAAGCTGTTAGAGGTGGTTAGAGGGTAATAATTTACCCTTGTGAGGAAAAAAGCAGATTACTGCATGGCAATGAGGTCAAGATTCTCCTTAATTAACTCTCCTACTTTCTTAGCTTGGGCAGGAAGTAACGACACAGATACAGAAAAGTTCCTTATTGTTTTATTTCTTTTTCACTGTTGGAGGCTCACTGCTCACTGATTGACACTTTTCTGGGTCACATCTGGAAGACAACAGACTGAAACTGAAGAGATGAGCCAAACCGATTAACAAGAAAGACATAAGTTCTCTGGACCCAAAGCCTTACTTAATCCTGTCAGACTTGTGTAGCCGAGGCCATTCAAATGCTTAATTTGAATAAATCATTTGCCTTAAACCGGATGAATTGAAAAGACCACATCAAAAGAAAAAGGCTTTGGATGTGTTGATGAAGAAAGATGAAAAATTTGATGCGATGTTTGTATAAACTAAATAAAAGGATTAAAGTGAGAGGAGAAAAAGAGAATTTTTCTGTGATTTCCAGGAATATTAAATAGTCTAAGGGCAATATTAGAGTTACAATGAGTTTTGTCTAGCCATTATTGCATTTTCTCGTAAATAACAAACTGTAGAAGCTGCTCCTTATGAAATAACTCACATCTTTGACACGCTGTGCTGAGCACGGCTCAGGTCCTTCACTGCTTGCAGCCTGAGGCAGAAAGTGACCGAGGCTGCTTGCACAGGCATGAAGGATTCAGCTTAATAAGCAAGTCGGAAAGCCTTTTACATTTTCAGTCACATGTAATGAGTTAAAAAAAAAAAAAAAAAAGTCTGTCTATCCTGCATGTATGGCATAAACATGCAACTCACATCCTAATCCTCATCTTTCTGCAGAAATCTGAACAAATTCTCAAAATGAACATGGAAAGAGGTGAGCAGATCATCGACACCTCCACCACCACAGTCCACATGCTGGGCGAGCGAGATGAGAAGGAGGGACGGCGGCTCCGCTACATGCAGAGAGATGGCACGTTCCCTGTGGTGTTTCAAAAGGCCCCTGGAGACTGGAGCCCATTTTTCTTGGATATCTTCACCACTCTTGTCGAGATCCGCTGGAGGGTGATGCTGCTTGTTTTCTCGCTATCTTACATTCTTTCCTGGCTCTTTTTTGGCCTCTGCTATTGGCTCATTGCTCACGTACATGGAGACACTGAGAATCCGGAGAGCAGTCCATGCGTTGAAAATGTGCGTGGCTTTACCGGGGCCTTTTTGTTCTCAATGGAGACCCAGGCCACGATAGGCTACGGCTTCAGGGGCATGACAGAGAATTGTATGGTGGCTATCGTTGTGGTGACAATACAAGACGTGTTCAGCTGTCTTCTCGACACCATCGTCATTGGCATTGTCGTGTCCAAAATGGCATCTGCTCGCAAAAGGGCTCAGACGGTGGGCTTCAGCAAGTGTGTAGTGGTGAACCTGAGGGACAGAGTTCTGTGTGTGTCCTGGCGCATCGGAGACTTTAGAGGCAATCACATCCTTGAGGGGGTCGTAAGGGCCCAGCTGGTTCGATATGTAAAAAAGCCATTGGGATTTGTTGTGATATCAAATCAGGACTTAGAAATCCAGCACCGGGACATTGTCCTCGCCACTCCGGCCATCATCATTCACAAACTGGAGCCGGGCAGTCCTCTGTACAGCCTGAGCCCTGAGAACCTGCTGGACGATGACTTTGAACTCGTCGTGTCCTTCACCTACACAGGTGACTCCACAGGTACGCTCCACCAAACACGTACCTCGTACAGGCCGGCAGACTTCCGCTGGGGCCAGCGCTTCCAGGAAATGTTGAGGGCAGGCAAGAAACACTACAAGGTGAACTACGCTCTGTTTAATGAGACCACATGGGTGTCAGTACCCCAGCTCAGTGCAGAGGAGTACAACAGGAGGGGGCGTCTCGCAGAGGACAACAATCCGCTCTCAACATCAGTCAAGACAAATGGACACATCTGCCAAGTGAATGCTGACGTCACATCGGAGGTGATGCACCAAACGTTTTTGTAGCCAAAGAGCAACAACATGACTGACTGTTCCTAAAACTTTTTCTCAAAGTTTAGCCTCTTGTAAATATATGTGTGTGTGCATGCATTTTAAAACACTGTTTGCATTCTGTTTATGTATGTTTTGTATTTAATGTATTTAAGAGCAATTATGACAAAAGGAGAAAGTGAAATAAACAAATATTGACTTGAATGTTTTGGGAAGTGTGTTTTAAATATTTTGGCAGTCCTCACTTGAGCTAATTCGCTAGTGCTTTGACTTTGTAGCTCTCTACCTCCACCTTGTGTTGATTCAGTCAATGTCAATACAGTCTGAGCTTTAGTCTATCTTCTCTATACTGTTTTATTTAGGGGTGGAGGGGCCTTGGAGCCATGCACGGCTGAATATGGGCAAAGGCAGGGTTCTATACATATATAGTATGTCATATATATTAATACACAATACAAGGGTCACTGTTCTGTTTAGTGAGCTTACTATACAGTCACATTTTTTCCACAACTGAGTGCAGGAAGGTACATGTTCCTCTCTGAGTCTAAACTGAAGGTTAACCTATAGTCCATTTGAACTATTTCTTGCTTCTTTTTTTATTTGTCACTCACTCTAAAGTGAAAATAGGGCTGGTTATATTCACGTTCAAAATGAGACCAAGAACTCTAACCAGCACTGCGTGGAGTGGACACAGTCCCCTCGAACAGGCGCTACAGCTTCCTATTGGCTCTCCCCGCCAATGGGCGGGCACAGACGAGCACACGTGCTTTTAAAGTCAGTCTTTGCCACCACAGATATCTCCTTCGGTGCTGCTGGAGAGGGTTATGGCAGAATTTACAGCTCACAGCGGGAAGCAAAGACAGCAGGAGAAAAGCTGCGCAAGAATCAAGAAGAAGTGCGCAGATCTGATGCTGCTGGATTTTATTACAAGGAGGGAAGATCAGATTTACCTTGCAAGGAACAACAGGTAGGTGGAGGAACTGGGAAATGTTATTATATGTTACATGGAACTAGTTGTTTAACGTAATGGAAAATTTTGATTTCGACAACATAATAATAATTTAATTCCAGTAATGAACAAATTATTATTATTATTATTATTATTATTATTATTATTATTATTATTATTATTATTATTATTATTATTATTATTATTATTATTATTTTTTTTTTTTTTTTTTTTAATTTTACCTCG
>OMNM01002060.1:0-11286 GCA_900302745.1 Parablennius parvicornis | reverse complement strand
AAGCAGTGTTTACAGAATTTATTCTTAAAATGGAAAAAAAAGAAAAAAAAGAAATGTAATTTTGTATGTATGTTAAGTATGAATGATATTCTGCATGACAATGTTTTCATTTTAGTTTGTTTTTACTTCGTTAATTTTTTTATATATTATTATGTCATAAACAGAGGTCATGTTGGAGTAACTACTGAGAGAACTCGAGACTGTTTTGTTTTGTTTTTTTTTTCTTTTCTTTTAAACCCGGTGTGAGGGAGTTTTCTTTCTTTTTTAATGTAAATGAGGGATTTTTACATGGCTGATTTGAAAGAGTGCTGAACCACATTTATATGTATATACATACTGCTGCTAATTGATGCTGTGTCGGAGCACTTTATTAACCAAAAAAAAAAAAAAAACAAAAAAACATTTCACATGTATTTTTTTCATGTTGTCACATCATTATGCTTACCTACAGAGACGGGAGGCCTTGGAGCCGTGCAGCAGGATTGTGAAAACAAGGCTGCATGAAGACCCTCCTTTTGAATTGTTGCCATGCGTCACTCATCAGTACTATCTCACACACTCATTCTGTCAAAGTCAAAATGCATCGTTTTTTTTTTTTTTCTACATTGAACATGCGTGGCGGAGATTTAAAAATATAGGTGCTTCTCAAAAGGTTAGAATACAATGGAAAAAACATTTTTCTCTATTGTTCGATACAAAGTTAAGAGTTCCGTTTGTTGAAATATTTCAAGCTTTTTTTTTGTTTAGTGCATCAAGTTGAAAATCAAAGTGTCTATTCGTCCGATCTCTTCATTACAAAAGGTCACTGCAGCAAGTGATTGTGACATTTCGCGGCGGATGCACTTCCTGTCGTAACTGTCGGAATCAAACAAGAGTATCTTGGTTTCATCTTGACCTCACTCAAGGTTAAGATGAAACTTTGCAAAAGGTGTCCCTGTTAACACTGAATGTCAGTATTAATATAAATGTGAGAGAGAAAAAATCAGTAATTTTCAAACTTTTTGAAATGTACCTGTTTTTGATTTGACCAGTTGTTTTTTTCTTTTCATAAGATAGTGACACAATATTGGCTCTTATGTTTCTTAGCAGTTGCATGGGAATGTTTGCCAAATAGGAAAGTGGTCTCAAAAAAAGAGTCAGTGCGTTGCAATTTGAAACCACCGTTTACTTTGGGTCTGAGATGAAAAGCGTGCACCCGCACCCTGCCTTTTCTATTCTTCCTCCGGGGGATTTGTGGATTAACATGGTTTGCGTGCTAACATTGTGTTTGTCCTGGGAAGGAGATGATCCTGACATTCACTCCTTTGACACTGTGATAGAGTTGAGTAGCAGTCAGATTTTACAGCCTTATGCTTTGAGCCTTATCTATTCTTAAATACGGAATACCTTTTTACAGTTGCGTTCACTTCTCAACTAGTTTAACAGTGTAAAATTATTTTTACTTGAATTTCGTGAATGACAGCAATTATGAAGTCGTGAAAACTACATGCAGTTGATGGTTTTGTGTGATGAGGCATCTGATTTTGGTTTGATTGAAAGAAATCCTTGTTTGCTTTTTTTTTTTTTTTTTTTTTCAAAGCCTTCAATAAATTTCAGTTATCAGCCAGCAAAAGTTTCCCCGTGTATTTTTTCGCAGGTGCACGACGTGTGCAGCTGAGAACCGCGGTCCTACTGAGCTCTTGATATTGCTTCTGATAGTATATTTTCTGCTGTCTGATTCCATCGGGTGTATTTATTTGAAGCAGATCAGACACGGTGGCCCTGGTGCAGCTATCAAGTTTAATAACTTGCAGCTAAAGCGGTGGACTTCAAGGCACCGCAAGGTTGCACCGTCGGTGACGGACGGAAGGAAGGAGAGAGGAGCGCCTCGCTAAAACAAGAAATATGGTGGTAAGCAGGAGATGTACTGGTCGGTGCTCTGGGGAATACAGCAACACACACATCCTCCGATGGGATATTCTTTGTATTGGCTCATCACCATAGAGAAACAGTCTTGTATATTATTGCAAAAACCATTGGCATGATTTATGGCATGGATGATAAGATAACGAGAGGAATAATTGCACTAATTGAGAGGCTCCAATTATTTGTCTGTTAATGGAGAAATGATACACACGAGCACAGCGTGTGTGAGACTCTGTAGTTTTTTTTTACGTATAATCACGATTAGAGATGGGTTAAAAAATCAAAACGCGGAGAAAGAAATATATTTAATCAGACTTGACAAATGTCAAGGACAAAGTCAGTAACGGGCTTACCCGAAGTGAAGGCAGTGTAAACTATTGGCTTAAAGATACTGAAAGAGACACCCAATTTATCCTTAAAAAATCCAATTCTTTTTTGAGGGGATTATGGAAGGAAGCTGTCCCAACTGGAGAAAACATGTGTAAGCACATGCAGACTCAAAGTTTAGCCCTTTTTTTTTTTTTTTTTTTTGCTGCCATCGAGAGCTTTTAACTGCTTCTCAATGTTAGGACACATTTTACTGGCAATCAATTAAGGCTGCAAATTGCAGTTTGAGAGAATTTGGCACGGGCACTTCATGCGTTGAATAACCTTTATGTAAATTGTAAATGTTGTAAGCTGTCAAGCTCTAATGTTTTATAACTGCAACCAATCTGCAAAACAATACTGCTTTCTCCATGTACCACAAAGGAAATCTATAAAGGGTGCAGCTCTCCGCAAATGTTGCAGCAATAACCAAGTAGAAAACTTTTAATGGTTACACGTGTAGTTTAACAATAGCGCTGTTGATTGAGTATAGACTATGTAGGGGAAAGAAATCTAAGATACTTTTCAGCAGACCTTCTGCTACTACTCCTAACATTTCATACGACAGCTTTTTCTCGCTAAAGGACAAAAAAACAAAGGCCGTGGCAGTCGGCATCGACCCATTTGTCTTAATTGCTGAAGAATAAATGTACTTCTGGCAACTGGTCACTGGAGTGGCTTATAGACTGCAAAGGGATGATTAAGGATTCTGCTCAAGTCTCCACTTCCAGGCCTGGCTTTCCTTCCTCAGCAGCGTTATAAATCCCAATTCTTCCTCCCACTTCTCTGTCATCCTATGACACCCACTACCAGTGTAGTTCTTGAGAGACTGACAAAATCCTCAGGTAGACTATCTTGAAGCTTTATATTAATTATCTTACAGTATGCATGAGGTTTAGCTCTATCCATCAATAATTTGCATTCATTATTGGACTCGTTTCAGATTACCATAAACTATAGTATTTGTCTTTCAGTAATTATTATTTTAAAGTCACCTAAAACACATGTAGATTTTTTTGGAATAAATTAAAATAGCTTGATTTTCTTTTTCAATGTAGTGAACAGGGTTTTTGAACTACTATTACTACATTACATCGACCAGCCTAACTTCCACTATGTATGTGCTTCATCACACGTTGAAAGTCGGACATTTGCCTGTTTTTCACATGAAAAGAAAAACAGCTGCTGACATCTATGTAAAATTTTTTTAAAAATCTTTCCAGTTAGCGATTTATTTAATTCTTCATATAGAGTAGGCACCTGGTGTTCACTTATAGATTTGCACTAAAACTAACATTTTGGTTGTCTCCATTTCACTTATAATAAAGTTAAATATAAAAATGTCTGTAAAACCCTCCACTTTCTACTGCTGCTGTGCCCCACCATGAAACCCTCCCATCCCACACTTTGAAAGCCACTGTGAAAAACAAAGACATCTATAGCAAAGTACTGGAACATGTTAAAGCAGTCATTTTGCTTTTTCGAATATCCCCTTTCAAAATCAAAGCCACACAAAATTCAGCATTCACCAAACAAATAAATAAATATTGAAAACGCTTCGAATGGGCCACTAAATCGGTTGAGGACTGAGGAAAAAAAGACTTCTAATTTTAGATCTATTTCTCGTCGCTTTCTTGCAGGAAGGAAGTCCTCAAAACCAGATCAACTCACATCTGTTTGATAGATATGAAGCTACTACGGTTAGTAGCTGCAGTCACTTGAAAAACTGGAGGGGCGGCGGGAAACTGCTTGGCTCGCTCTACAAAAAAATATAAAAACCTACATGCCACGTTTGTGTCAATTAACCAGCCGACGTCAATACTAGATTCCCCAAACTGTCAGAAATGGACATATGCTTGACACAAGTTGAGAATAAATGCTGTTCTTTTTGTAAAACCTTGTGTCTTGCGAGGCAACAACAGACATACATCATCCATCTCTTACAGATCAATGTTGTGGTTTACTCGCTGGCATTCGTTGCCTTTTTTTTCCTGCTAACAAGCTGAAAGTTTACCAATGCTGATTACAAAGGCTTTACAAATTAACAAAACATCAGCTCTCAAAGTCACTAAGTCTTTACACTGTTCACAATTGTAGTGTGGCTCAATACTCTGGACTGAAATAATAAAAAAAAAAGAAACAGAAAATGTATTTCTTTTATAGTCCTTTTTCCAGTCAAGCTGACATTGCAGCTAATAACTTTTTGTTCTGTTCAATTTTCTTTATTGAGATTTGCACAGAACAAAATAGGCAGGATTGCTGGACAGTCATAATAAGCAGCAGTTGTGTCGCAAAGCAACCCACCCTCCTACCCTACGCTATTCCTGCCCTCCTGAATTATCACACACTCATTCTTTCCATTCATACCCACACACACCTGAAACAATTTGACAAACAGAGAGAAAGTAAGAGAGAAAAAAAAACCATTGGAATAGTATGTAATGGCACACATCAATTCTAATTAGGTGCTTATATTGCAAATCTGAAAGTCTTGACATCACTTTAATCTGTTTTGATTAGAACCTAGAGGCAGACTGAGATTTTTTCTGTCCTCAAATGTTTGAATAGTTTTGTTTACACCTTCACAAATCAGCTATACCAATGCAGGAGGGTTTTTTTGTTTGTTTGTTTCTTCAAACCAACTCTGACATATCATCCACCTGAACAACAACAACTACAGTCAGAAGTGCCAATGAATCCACCATAGTAGGACTGATATCAAATCAAACACTTGGATATCAACGCCACAAACCTCAAATAATGAATACGAAACTTTAGAAGATTTAAACTCACTCAATGGGGATTGAAGCTCAGCCTTATTAATGCTCCTGACTGCAGCTCTGAGTGGTTCTCCAGCCATACGCAGGACAACAGGACGGATCCGCTGCAGGTGGCGAGGGTGAGCAGAGCGACAGAATACTACAGAATAGGGCAAGCTTTATTTCAAAGGATGAAACCAACCAGGAGATCACCTGCTCCCCCTCTTTTTTTTTTTTTTAAGTAACACCTTTAACATAAAATAAACTCTCACTGATAACATTACATCTATGTATGTGTCTCTTTTCATGCAAACTCAGTTGCCTGATCGTGACGTTCGTAATGTGCGTGAGCCTTTGCAGCAATAATGTGTCTGGAGAGCATGTGTGAAGGAGCCTGTACATCACTGTCCATTGATCCTGATTAAAAATGGCAATTATTAGCCGTCCGTGGAAGCTGGTAATTAAAACCTGAAGTTCTCTGCATTTGGGATCATTGCGTGTCTATAGAATGTGCCTTTCAAGTGAGTTTATTACTCCTGCTGATACTGATACGTCGATTTCCCTCAGCGCTGCTCTGCATGCATTTAGGTGTGTGTGCGTGCATTCAAATGTCTCACTGGCATTCGTCACTAAAGATTGTTACGAGAGTGCAAAGCCTGCTGATTTAAGTGTCACACCTTTGTCCACTGATTAATGAGTTTTATGGGCTCAACGTGACGGTTTCATGGAGGCTGTGAACAGTAAACCCCTCAAGTCATTCTTACTCTCTGCAAACTGCAGTGGCATGGGAATGATTACTGTACACAACAGTGGCACAATGTGAGGAGTGTAACGCAAAGATAACTGACCGACAAAGCCAGTAAAGTGCCTCATTCTTACATTTAACACAACTGAGCTTGAAGCTCAGTGTGAAGACTGACTAAGGAATAATCTTTCATCCAAATCCACTCTGAAAAGGAAAAACACACCTGTTCCCTTGTGAATGACCACAAGTGTGTTGATATGATAATAAGCAGCGGTGGATCATTGCAATCTTTACACAGCAGAAAACATTTGTGTAAATACCAAATAAAATTCAGTCTCAGGTCAATGAAGGATTGTTTTCCAGTGTTCATAGCATTGTGAAAGGCGGCTCACAAATTCATGGATCAGCCAAGATAATTATTCAAATGTATATAATGTCTTCAAAGTCGATGTGTTAGAAGCTGAGCAAGCAAGCTAAAGAATCTGAGCAAAATTGGGATGACTGGATGAGTGGGTCTCCAAAACTACAGTTCTTGTAGATTGTAACCATTCAACAGTGGTCAGTTTCTATTGGGAAAAAAAAAGTCTTCCAGGGAAAGACTGGTGCCAAAGTCATGGGCGGCCAGTGATGCGTGAGGGGATTGAAGGACCCAGCCGATGAGTAAATGAGTTAGTGTCGTTCAAACTGCTGCTGTAGTAAATGTCTGTCCAAATAGAAAGGAGCCAAAAAACTAGTTTGTTTTATATGGACTGCATGAGCAGGGACCTACACAATACTATCCCAGTGGCTGTAATGTTAGGGCTGATCAGTGTATTTGCACAGTACAAACAATCTTTCCTTACAGTGATTTTCAGAGCGTCAGATAGAGGCCGGATTAGAGTGTGTGTGTGACTGGAGTGTGACAGATGTCTGCATTTAGATTCATGCAATATTGGCAGTAATTTATTTATTAATTTCTGGATTAGAGCAGATGTTTGAAAACAGCATCAATCAGTTTATACCTTGTGGTTTTGTGTTTTGTGTTCTGCCACACAGCCCCGGTGTGTGTTTGTCATACAACAGCTGCCCTCAGTCATGAGCACCATTACAGCTGTCACCATCGCTCCTCACAAGGGTATATCCATTTCTGCTGTCGAAAAGCTTTTTTCTATACTGCTCGGCAAATCTGTCTTTATGATAGCAGTGCACTAAACTGCAGGTCCCCTGGCTCTTAAAGGAAATGTCGGGATACCACTTTAATTGATTTATTTGACATTGCAATCTAAACATATCCTTTGATTATTCCAGAGACAAAGTACAGCTTGTATGAGTCTTTTAAGAGGACTGAGCTCAGACTGTCCACCACTAAAATAGAATGAAATAGAAAGATGGGCTCGGAAATGGACAAATGTTACAAGGTATTTTATATATAAATTTTACAATTTTTAGTGGAACTATTTTGTGTTTTCTGACATTTTGATTCAAGTAGGAGCAAGCCAACATACACTTGAAATACACTTAGTGTGAATACAGATATAGTGTTAGGGTGTGATATTTAGGTCTATTAAAGGCATTTTTTTTTTATCACGATTATATGCTCTTTCTTGGCAGTAGAAATAGTTAAGGATAAAGGCTTTTGAAAATAATTAAGAAATCAAGTAGTCACACAGTTTCTGTCAATGTAAAGAAAAAAAAACAAAGGAAACAGAGCTGCCCTGCTGCTCATAGTGAGTCCGTATACATTATGCTGCAGGCTTCTAGAAGTGTAGCCAATACTAATCACATAGGTGAGCCCTCCGTGTCCCTCCTGTAATAATGTAGTCCTGCTTCTTTCTCCTTTCTGGTTATGGGGGAAGAACATAATAGCAGCACACTCCTTTTTATCCCCATTTTGTCACCAGAATGTGGCTCATCAGCTGCGTGTCACTTGCAGTATCCAAAACAAGTTAAAAATTGATATTGATTCACAGTATTATACCAGCGTGCTGATTGGTTGAGGCTGCGTTGATCACTGTTGCACTTTGAAAAACTATGTGTCTTTCCTAGTTATTATTTAATTAATCGCCTTGGGGGTTAAAATAGATATTGGACGATATGCAAAGGTCTTCCCGACACTGGACACAGGTTATATGTGAAATTGATCACTGTATTGATTACCTGTGAGTGCCAAAGGGTCCCTGTGACATTTTAGTATTGCTTATTTCTATCCAAATGCCAATTCTTGATATGTTCCTGAGTACAAACCAAAATCCAGGATCAATGTTCTGTCAGATGGTTTTGCTTAATTTCTGTCCTATTTTTGAGCACCAGAGGAAATCTCTGCTTCGAGCACAATCATCCCTTTCTTTTGTCCTCATGTCACACTTTGACGTGTTGTAATGGCTCCTGTTACACAGCTTTCACTGGACTAGATTAGATATCGACAAAGTAGTCAGTGGATGTTAGCTGTGGCAAGTCAACCTATCGGATAATGAAAGTTTTATTTTTGGATTTCTTTTAAGTGTTTCCTGTATTGCTGAAATTAACATAATGAATATTTGAGAATAAGAAAATTCCACTCAGCATGCAAAAGCAACCTCTGGTTATTATCTGTAGGGGAAAACACTTCAATAATTGTTGGCGTATTTGTTTTCAGGGTTAATTGAAATTTTTTGTCATCATTTTCTGGAATCTAGTGATTCCTTAAAAGCATTCACTTTTGTAAAATACATACTGCATTGCAATGCATCCAAATGCCCTCAATTTCATTCCCAGTCTACACAGGCAGTCGCAAACACATCAACAAAACAGTCCTGCAGCCATTGTTACTGCTTCTTTCCACATTATATTTTATGTCTCTCCATAGAAATGTGATTTGTGCACCAAGCCCCTCCAAAAAAAATTCACTCTGATCAGTTTCATTCATTAAAATAAGCTTCTGTGACTATGTTCCTCTTTCTAACCCTAATCGTCAATAATTCAACTTCAAAGCATAGCAGAGTGCAGATTGATTTACAGTTGCAATTGTGGCAATACCAATGTATCCTTTTGTTTTGTCCTTGTAGCATCAACATAAACACAACAAATAAAGCCTGATTCCAGTATTGAGTGAAACATCAGACATGTGTGAGTGGACAAAACAAAGCTGCACTTCCTGCCGAGCACCATGAGTACTCACATACTGAAATGTTGCATCTTCTTTAAAGAAGATGTGAAAAAAAAAGTTCCTACTCCAATTTATGACAAATTTTTGCATATATTCAGGAGGAAGAGGAGGAGGAGGAGGAGGAGGAAGAGGAGGGGTGAGGTCGTTTTGGTTGAATTAGATGGCTTGATGTAGAACATTTTTGTTCCCCCTGCATGACGAGTGAAGCCAAGAAGGTGTTCATTTAAAGAAACTTTTGTCCAAAACATAAAGAGAACAAGAGCTGGATGTCATCAAAATTTGTAAGAGTCCTTCAGTGTGAAAGCTTGCGTCACATGCCGACGCTACAGCTGACACTACGGAACATCAAAGATGAACAAATTGAACATTATCCTCTCTGCTGTAAAGGGTTCACTCAACTTTACCCACTGAGCCACTGAATGCATGAGTGCCTGACTTAAGTAGGAATTTATTTAAGTTCCTTCCCCACATATAGATGTGGTATCGTATTGTCCTCGACATGATAGTGTAAATAGATGGAATTCCGGAAGAGAAATAATCCGTAAATAAATCTGGCCTGATCCCCTCAAAATGTCTGGATAGGAAATCATTGATAAGCGGCAGCCATAAAGGAAAGTCGATAAGGGCTCTATCTAAAAAGACGGCAACGTCCTCTTATCAGAGGTATTATAAAACTAAAATGTCCTCTTATCAGTTATTCTCTGTTTAATGGCACTCAGTGCAAAGTGAACAAAGGAAAAAAAAAAAACAGCCACAGAAAAGAGGCTCGTCTTGAGAGGCTGACTGTGTCTGCCTGGTCTGTTGAGCGTATTCGTATTCATGTAAATTCATGACTGAGTAGCAATTAGTAAAACGATGAATTAAAACTAAATGCACTTAAATTAGGATGGTATAAAAAGAAAATTGCTGGGGGATAACAGCCCTGAATTTTAAAGTGAGGAAGTAGTTACTGTTCTCTTGAACAGCCCAAAACATCGCTCTGACATGGAATTTAGCAATCAATTCATTATTTCCATGTAAAGAGAGTTAGCTGGGGCTTATAGAGTCCATCACAGGACAAACACAATCAAACAACCACATGCAATAACCTTCAAACTCGAGATACCAATTACCTCAAATGTGTTTTTGGACTGTGAGAGGAAACCAGACTATCAAGAAACATAAGGGACAAGCAAACTATATACAGAAATGTAAACAGACTCCAACTGGAGAGGGAGCGAACCACCACACAGCCATTCCCCTCCAACAAACTTGGCTACTTTTGCTTTTGTCAGAATGCATGTGAAGGAGCAAAGGCTGCATGTTTGGTTGGTCATATGGTTAATTAGTGTACCACGTATTCCAGTTTTCACTATCCAAAATATCACTTTGACCTATAACCTTAATAATAATAATTATAATGATAATAATAATAATAATCTTGGTAATCGTGTTATGACTAGCAGTATTTGAGAGCAACAAGAAGCAAATGTTCTGTCACATGAAAGCAATGCAGCGCACGCACGCACGCACACACACACACACACACACACACACAGTCTGAAGTGAGTCTTATTTTAGTTGTAATGGTGGCAGAACAATCAAAACTCGATCAGTGTTTATACAAGCTTTTGTGTTTGGAGACACACATTGGCAGCATAATGCCATCTCTCCTCCAGTATTCCCAATCCATGTTTACACCAACAGGGAAATTTCCCCTGAGCATTTCGTTATACATAAGTCTTTGAGAAAGACACACTGGAGTACCTTATGCAGCCTGATGAATTTGAATCCAGAAATCATTTTCTAGCTGAATCGATACCTCCGACAATACCCTCACAGAAATTTTGTTACAAATTTCCCAAAAGGTATATTGGTGTTGTCTGCGCTGGATTGGATTATGCTAGAGAGTGTTCTGGTTATTTTGTCCACCCTGGGTGGAGAACGTGCGACTCAGCAGCCGAGAGATAATCTGCTTTTTAGTTACGCTCGGCTGCTGCCTTTCGTTGAGTGGGAGACTTTCATGAGTTGGTGTCTGTGATGAAAATGTGGCTTTATGTTTCACCTCGACATCCCAACTAATGTGTTGCTGGTGATTAGCCCAACGACATCCATCAAAACCCGGAGATGAAACAGTGACTGGTTAATTTCACAGCAGCTAATAGAAGGACGCTGTTAACTCACAGCGAAGCGCAGCAGCCGCATTGCCTGGGAGTTTTTGTTTGATATGCCTGGTGATAATCACGCTGTCAGGCTCTTGACAGATGTTTGACAGAGTGGTTACAGGTTCACTGAAGTACCTGTATCTGGAGTGCGTGCTCAGAGAGCCGAGTGAGTCGAGTGTGAAATCATCGGTGCGCACACACACACACACACACACACCCACACACACACAAACACACATGCTC
>OMNM01002057.1:0-11870 GCA_900302745.1 Parablennius parvicornis | reverse complement strand
CAGTATATACTGATTTTTCATATTGTTTTGTTCTGAGGTGATCATTTTCAGAATGCTGTCATAGTTTTTGTGCACTAAAAAATTGTGTGGGAAAGTTAGAAGTTATTAATATTTAAAGTTACTGGTTTTGTCCCATTGAGATTGCATTGGCCTCTATGGGGCGAAACCAAAATGAGTTTGACAGCCCTGCTGCAAACACTTTGGTTTGTTTGCTTTTGTTTCAACTTTGAGCAAAACATGATTTAACATTGTTCTTACCACAAACCCAATGTGTTTGAAATGAATTAAACTGTCAGAGTGTGGAAATGCCTCCATGTGTCTCAGTGTCTGCCCTTCGACCTCAGAGCAGTCCCATCAAAACGACTTCTAAAACTCCTATGGCCAAAGTCGGAACTTTTCCTTCAACACCTTTTTCCTCTCTGTAGCCAAAACAGTGATCATATCAATCACCGCCGCTGCGACTAATGGAAATAACAGCCACACAGGGAGAGAAAGAACTGAGCCCAGAGCCAGTGGAGACAGACGGGGGGAGAGGACCAGAGAGGTTCGCCCTGCTCTTTGGCTCCCTCCACCACAGGCTCCATTGTCATTTTCAGGAAGGCGATCGCAGTAATAGTCTTGTAATTGGCTTTAAGTGGATTAGGTGCCAGGGAGGGCAGAGCAGCTCGGTCCAGAAATGTGCAGTCCAAATACAACCTGTTGCCCAGACCATGGCTGAGTGTGAGGTCTCAATCTGGACAACGGACATGGCCGCTTGGGGTGTGATTCCACTGTCACTGTTCATTATAGGACGTATTCCTCGGTCCGCTTGTCTGACTGACTGAATCACATCCACGGCTCCAGGTGAAAAACAAAAATAAAACGCACGCCTGCGACCATTAAACTGACAATTTACTGATGTATTCCATACCAATCACTTTGTTGAGGTCTTTTTTAGATACACATTATAACAAAAGATAAACAAAGACTACAAAAAGAAAATCATTCAGAGAGCGCAGACCTCTGCCAAATGGCATTTGTTTGTATCCAGATGGTAATCCAGATCACTCTCAACATTTAATGGAATCTAAGTCAAGACACATCTTCTGAATTTATTTTAGAAAGATCCCCTCAGGAGTTTTTGCATAATCCTGTAACAAACAGACAAACAGAAAGACAAACAAATAAACCCTGGCAAAAACAGAACCTCCTTGGCGGAGTTAATAACAGGCAGTTTTATTCAATTAGGCGTTGATGGGGCCACTTTTCTAAATGCTAAATCCAGGAAAAATTGTTTAGTCTTGCCCCCTTAATATCAAATCTTTATCGCATTACGATGAATAACAAAACCCGAAACACACTCTTATAGATTATTGGCACTTAATGTTAGCAGTTAATGTGAACATATGGAAGTGATATCAAGAGTAGCAAACAACTAAATTTAATTGCTGAATACACTCAGTGTATAGCAGCTAAGCTGGTGTGCATAAGGTGCCCTCCATGTCATCTCCAGCATAGTTTCTCTCTTGCAGAAGGTGCAAACATGATCAACCAATTTCCACCTTTCATGAATTACGCTTTTAACCCTTCACTCTAATCCTGTCATCACTGATTTGGCATACATACGTCTCATAACCAGAACTCCTCAACAAAGTGAAAAAAACTTTGACAGTATGAACGCACAAGCACAGGTCGACCACTGTCTCAGTATCTTTAGAAACTGTAGTAATATAAAGAACTGTCAGATGCTTAAAACTGGAATTTATTATTACTATTATTTTTTAAAAGGTGAGGATATGTTTTTCATAGTCATTGTGCAATTGCTGCACCATCACCACCCAAACAGATGTAGGAACAAACAGTACAAGCTTTTTCAAAGGAATAAACTCATGTTGTGTTTTCCACAATAAACACAAAGAAGCTTTAAAAATATTTTGGTTGGGCCAATGTTGCAAATCCACCAATTCACTTGCATGAAGGGAGCATATTCCACCTATGAGTTTTACATTTGTGACTGCTTATCTATGTGCAAACCATCAAAAATTCAGCCCTGTGTGAGAAAACAGGTTGACCAACCAGCACACTTGGACAATTACATTCATACTTATGGGGGATTTAACCTGAGAATAACCTCACATGCATGTTGTGGCGGCTATACCGCCTTGTGGATGTGCTATCCCGTCAGATCTGGGAAGCTAACCGAGGAAGGACCTGGTTAGTACCTGGATGGGGACCTGTGAAGGAACAGCAGGAATCCTGGGTGGATGCAGTGTGAGGGTGAGTGGTTGGTGATCGGAGGGTGGATGCAGTGTGAGGGTGAGTTGGTGGTGATCAGAGGGGCGATGGTGCTGACTGGCAACCTCAAATTCATCAGCCTACCTCAGGGCAGCTGTGGCTACATACGTAGCTTACCACCATCGTATATGGAGTGAATGAATAATGCAATGTAAAGCGTCTTTGAGTGTCCTGAAAAGCGCTTTATAAAACCTTTGCATTACTCTACATTTTTTGGGGGGACTGTGGGAGGAAACTGTAGTTTCTGTAGTAAAACCCACTAATTCAGAGGAAAAACATGCAAAGATTACAAAGAATTAAGAGCCACCCCCTGCAACAAGTCTCCCTCAACAAAACAGTCCTGTGTGCGATTAAAAAGAGAAAGAATAAATATTGGGACTTCCAGAGCCTTCATTGTAAGTGTTAGCATGTGCTTACATCTTATTTTCAATCCAGCTGTCTCCCAAACATGAACCGAATTAATAAACTGCAAAGATCCACACTTCATTTAATATAATCTACAGTAATTCATACCAGTGTGTTATGCAGCCCAAACGTCACAGAGCCTCCCCCAATTAAAATCTTCTTTCCACTGGCTCTTTACCCGTGGCTGTAAATTTAACTTGGCATTCCTTTGTGTAGCAGGTGTGAGGGATTAGCCTGAGAGGGGGAGGGTTTGCAAACTCTACATGTTGTGAGACATCTGAACTTCAACTCTTTCACACAGAGATTGATTCACATTGTGATATGAGTGAGGACCAGAGGAGGTTATAAATTATGTTATACGCTGTACTTGTGATTACAGAGGGCACACACGCACAGTGGAAGAAGTGGCAGCTGGGCAGCGCCATGGCATCAGAGGTTGTTCAAAAAGATTTCACACAGCCATGGACGGTTAAAGAAACAGAAACTGAAGGGAGGAGTGTTAACTCAAAGCACTCTCACCATCTGAAATGTCCACTGAGAACTGAAGTTGGTGGTAAAGACCTCCTGTGTGCTAAAACATTTATAGTTTCCTTTTAAGAAGATCTTGAGCAATAAACGAAAAGCTGCAGCTGAGCGTGCACCTGTCTGAGCATCCACATAATAACATCATGAAAATGTGCAGAGAGCCGGTTGTGTCTCTGAATGCTCCAAAAACTCACGGTGCATGCTGTGACCATTTTAGTACAATGGGATCCCACTGTGGTACAACTGGAAGTCTGAAACGCTCAAGATACTGCACATAAAGAGGATATTTGATTAGAGGGGCACTGGATTAACCCACATGCAGCTGGATCAGCTCAGCACCCTGTGACCCTGAGAAAGAAGTGTGAAATACAGTGACACAGGTTTGGCATATTATTCATCCCTCATTGAACAATCCAGCTCTGTCACATATTAAATATTTAATATCGTTCAGATGCATCAGCATTACAAACAAGAATGTGTCTTGCTGAAATGAAGCAATACACGCACCTCACAAACACGCTCCAGAGGTTTTGTAGCATGCCACGCAGCTTTGTGATTAAACACAAAACAATTATCTGGTCAGACGCTTTTTCCACTGCGAAACATCAGAAAGTGAGAGCATTGTCCAGGCTGTGCCAACCAACCTCCATAGAAACTGTATTGTTTCCTGAAGAAGTAGCATACATGTGTTTCAACAATCCGATTATCAGGTTTCATCCAGGCAATGTTAATATTTAATTATCAGCTGTTGTTAATTTATACTTTTTTTCTGCTCCAACAACACATGAAGAAAACAAGTCTGAATACAAAGATTAGTGAGGAATAAGGGAAACTATTTAAGTCACGGTGCCACTTAAGTCTGTTTTTGGTTCAATTCTCATTTAAAATTTCAGACACTTCATCACAATTAAAAGCTTTTATGCCATGTTGTTTCTATTTGCTGCTGATGAGCCTAAATGCTTCTCATGACAGTGACTAGTGATGCTCACACAGCTCTATTGATGCTCCACATATGCTGAGCATCAGGAGAATGACGGCCGATATTGATACAGTCATGGTTGAAGCTGAGTTGAATAACAAGAACAAACAGTTTGCCTTGGGGTTCTTTAATAACCATATTTTAAAAGGAAATATATTTTCAACCTTTCTCTCACCATATTAGCTTCAGGTTAGGTTTTTGTACAAAGTATCCGTATCTTATCGGTATCACAGAGAGCAGCTGCAGCATGGTATCAGAATGGAGATCAATGCATCACAACACTGACGCCAACCTGTATTGAGAAATGACAAAAGTCGAAGATGGTTGGAAGGCTTGAAACTATACTATGGCTTCAAAGACCAACAACGTACCAGCAAACATCCTGCTCTACCCCGAACGCGTGAGTTTGGAATAGAATGGCTTTGTGGAAGTAAAGTTGACAGTGAGTTTGAACCAATCCCAGCCTAGTATGGGTAAAGACGGAACAACCTGAACCGGAACAGGTAAAGCAGACAGTCACACACACTGACATCAGGACTAACATAGAATTTAGAGACATCAAGAGATCTGAAATGCATGTTTCAGACTGTGGGAGTCCATGAACACACAGGGAGAACATGGAGAACAGGTCTCTGTGTCTCCCCTTGTGTCTCTTGTTTTTTCCTCCTTGTAATAATAAGTCAACAGTTTCCCTGGTCTCCTCTTCTTCCCAGTGTATTTAAAACCTTCTCCTTCTGTTGTCTGTGTCACATCATCTCATCTGAGTTATCTTTGTGCTCTATGGGTTCTGCTCTCTTTCAGGATTTCACTTCTTCACTTCAGATCACACTTTTGAACACTTCTGCTCTGGATAAACTGTTTAAACAGATCTTGGTTGTGAGTCTGGTTTTGGGTTCCCCACACTTCTGACAAACTCGAATTGCTGTTCAGAGACGCTCTCCATCCAATCTGACTGAGCTTCAGCTATAAAGAAGAATCTGCAAAAGATTCAGTCTGTAGATGTTCAAAGCTGGTAGAAGAAAACCTCAAAGACTTGCAACTGTGATTGTAGCTCAAGGTGACTCTCCAAAGTACTGACTCGTTAGGGAGAAAATTTTGTGTTTTATTTATAAAAAACTGAGAAAAACATGCATAATTCTTCTTCCATTTCAGAATCGTGCAGCACTTTGTGTTGGTGTGTCACATGAAAGATTTCACGGAGTATGAAAACCTTTGCAGCTCTCCGTGTACAGTGATACACACCCATGGTTACTGATCCTTTCACTTTTTGCACTGTGTTTTTCTTTTGTGAGTCCGTGTTTGAAGAGTGTAACTAAAGGCTGAATCCTCTTGCACAGCACACACATCCACGGCCCGCCTTTGTCTTCCAGCTGCACATTTCAGGGACTTAAAGACGGGTTTGGCAGAGGCGGAGCAGTTGTCCAGTGTATGTTTTTGACGCAGGTTTTAGGAGCCCACTGAACATGTGCAACCACTCCAAATTCCACCAGGCGAAAGAGAAAGGGACCCCGGCTTCCTGTTTTCCCCTCTCCACGCACGTCGCAATGCGAGCCGGACCAAGCTGCTGTTCGGCACAGTGAGCCCGGGTGTGATTCAGCTTTCAACAGGCCTGTTACCAGGGATTAGCCCGGCGTTGTTTAATAGTGTTATCCGGACCACAATAGCATGTTGTTTTATCAGTAATAAGTCAGACTCTTTGCTCACTGACGGCCTCAGAAATGTCACCGTGAAATTTCCCTGAATCTGTCCCTGGCCTGAGCCCAGCCAGTGCAGGTGAGGTCTATGGCCGAGCGCAGCTGCCACGCTCAAACTTGCATTCAGACACGCACCAGCAGGCATGTATGGTCCCCATAGATAGATTGATGAAGGGGGGAGACCAAGGGCTACGTGGCTGTTCTGAAATCAGGCCAGCTTTAACACAGCGGACACGCTCTCCGGCCCACAGTCGTAGTAACATTTTACGTGACATGCATTATAAAGGTGATTTATAGAGCACATGTGTGAACATTTCTCTGAATATGTAGCTCTGGATCTTTAGGTCTATATTTTTAAATCTGCCTGGTCAATCACACCGTTGACGTGAATGTTCAGGAAACTTCTCGTGAAGGTAATGAGCATCGCAAGTGGAAAGAACAGCCATTGTCTTTTTACAAGATTGTCTTTAGAGTATGAAACTGACCTCTAACTTGACCTCATTCATTACGTCTGTTTCGTTAACAGACTTTGACACAAACTACAATGTAATATTTGGCAATACTTTTGGCCATTTTCAATGTAATGAAGCCAATAATATAACAATAATATGACAACTATCATGTCCAATATATCTTTATGACCAAACTGTGCAAAAGAAGATTTTTTTTAAGAAATTTAGTTTTATTCATGTAATATTAATCATTATTTGCAGTTATTACCTTTCCAAAGGATTTTGTATAAATAATTCATCAATATTGTAAAAAGGTAAATGATTGGCAATTTGTCATGATATTCACTCAAATACTTAATTTAAGTATTAGCAATTATGACCTTGTTGGCTTTTATTGCATTTAAAATTATTACTTTATTTTGTAATAATTTACTGTTGGCCATGCCAGCTATCAATGTGCAGTGTAATTAAAAAAACAAACAAACAAAAAAAAAAAACACGTACAATAACTTTGATAATAAAACTTTGAGAAACATGTTGAAAGTTTGATATGTGTTCACTTTGCATTGTTTAATTTCTGGCAAACTTTCTACACTGAGAGAAGGTTATGATATTTACAGAATTCATTTCATACTGGTTTGCAATCGATGCCATTATTATTTAGATCAACTAGCCAGTAACCGAATACCAGCATGAAAAAGCGTTCATTGTTACTCATAACCTTTATTATACATAAGAATACTGCTGCAGAGCTGAAAGGTGGGACTGAGCGATATTACATCCCAGTTGGACGCCACAGGCCTCGACAACACCTGTGAATTATTACCAGCATGGACTTATATAGTGAATTTGACTGCTTGAGTAGATTTAATCTGCTTTACATTATCAATCACATTCACATACACTCACTCACACATGCAATGGCTGCCATTGATGGTGTTTGCTGAGCACTGGGAGAAACCTGGGGTTCAGCGTCTTGCCCAAAGACACTTTGACACATGGACAGGGTGAGATGGGGGATTGAATTACCAATGCTGAAATTAGAAGCCAACTTGCTCAAACCAACTGAGCCAGAGCCGCTCTGTCTGCCGCTGTCTGCACGTTATGAGTTCATTACAGCTGTTTTGTTGCCGTTTTTTCTTGTTGTCATTAGCTCATCAATCAAACTGTTTAAGAAGCATTAAAATGCAAATTATAGAGCATCTTTCTCATGCTGGGCCTGAGAATCAGGCTATAGACGGGTCTGGGATGCATGCTGACAACCGCCGGTCACAACTCATTGAAAAGCAGGTCTAAATGTACGAGTCCCATCTTTGTAGTTGCTATAGTTACGATCAGACTACACACTTTGCTCTTGTAACTTTCACCCTTCATTGAACAAATTATGAAATCTCATAACTTCTTCCAGGCCTGGGTTTCCTCTGGACACGCCGGTTTCCTCCCAGAGTCAGAAAACATGTATGTGAGGTTCATTGATGACCTTAAAATGTATTCATTCATTCACAATCAGTTTCACTTTTTTTTTTTTAAGTCGGCTTCAAACAAAGAGCCAACAACAACCAAAAGAGAAAAAGTCACAAAACTTTAAACTGACACATTTCAGCGCTTTGAGGATGATCTAGACTAAAACGACAGACAATACAGACAGAACTTTATTCTGAAGGTGTGTGATTTCACTGCCAGCGTTTGACAGAGTAAGTTAATTTCCAAAAGGAAATAAAATCAGACTTTTTAATAATTTTTTTGTGTGCTTGCAGCCTGGAGACAATATCTGAACCTCCACTGAACCAGCTCTCAGTGTGCCTCCAGCCTTCATCCCACCAGACACTCACACAATCACCCTCCCGGCAAACACACATCCTAGCAACGCTGAGCGTTCTGATACTCAATTATTCTCACATGCTCAACATTTTGAAAATGATGTTCTTTTACACAGAAATGGCAGAAAAGCTGCAAATTATGTTGTTAGCATGCCAGGCCACTAGTGGGTGCTGTTGGTTGGTTTTGTATTAAAACCACACATACAAAGAGAACAATACCTGACAAACATTAACAAAAATACCTGGACATTTGTTTGGCTAGAACTATGGAGTCCCAGGAGGACATGGACTGGGAGTCATCTCACTCAGGAGGCAAACTTTGTTATTTTCACGGTGAATGTAATTAACGATGTAAGGAGCTTTAGGACTGCTCACACAGTTGAAAAGCGCTATATAATTAAGACCATTTACCGTTTCCATGGAAATGAAGGAAACCTTTTCCTGAGAGTTTATTTCTTACATTACTATTTTTACTTTAAACTTTTCTTTTCTGAAACTTCTGAAAAGTTTTCCCCCATCTCCATGGAACTTTTTCCAAATATTCCCAGTTTGAGGAGCTGTTTTCAAAAAGTTGTCTTTGATATCCCAGAAATCCATGCAGCAGGTTTCGCAAGATGACAATACACATAAGCACAATTTGATGTCTACAAATTCCAGTTTTGTGTGATGGATTTTAGCATCTGCAGTTAGACGTTTGTGGAAATTAGTGAAAATTGTCTTGTTTTCATGACAATTTTCATTGCACAGACAAACCAATGCACAGATCATTGGTTTATGATCTGTGCAGGAATGAGACCTTTTAAGGGAAGTATTATTTGAAGATTTTTTTCTCATGGTAACTTTAAGTACACGCCCCCTTTTCTGAAAGTGAATTTGTAAGAGAGTTTGGATTTCCTTTTACTTACAAATTGAGAACACACATTTTCAAAACATTTACTGGCTTAATTAGTCCATGTTTTATAGCAATATGTCAGTGTTGTTGTTTTTTCAATCTGCTAACAAATTAATCTCCACACTTACCTTTGCCACAGCGCAGCCTTCTCATGCTCCACCACTTAAATTCTCGTACTCTAAAATCAGCCCTCCTCAGGGGGTTTAACATCCGGGTCACCATCCCGGTCAGTCACCCAATCTGCTGGATCTCTGAGGATCTGACCGAGCTGCACCGCTCGGCACCGCGCTGCACCGGACCTGTCTCATTTAGACACGGGGGCTTTCCTGCGGGGCGTCTTTGTTCTCAGCAGGCATGGCACCATGGGACGGCCTGCAACGGGTCTGCCTCCATCTGGGCCTGGGGCGCTTTATCAGAACCACCTGCCTGAAAGGGTCCACCATATCTCAAACATCTTTTTTTTTCCCTCCTGAGGAAGAAGCAGAATCATTTAGGCTGTTTTCCTGTTGACCTGCATGACACACTGAGGCCCTGCTCTGAGAGTGTGAGAATATTCATGTGCTTTGTTTTCCTCTCTCAGTCTGTGTGGAGCTCCACTTTAGATGATACTTTTTTTTTTGGAGGAAGGATACGTGTAAGTTTATTTGATTTAAAGCATGTTCTAAAGCCAGGAAAATCCCACTGAGATTAAAAACATCTTGTGGAGACTTAATAAACACAAACAAAACTTCTTTTAAAATCAAACTCCACTGCTCTGAACTGGAGCACAAACATTTCAGTGCTCATCAAGAACATAAAACCACAAGAGGACGAAGAGGTTGGATTGTTTTTGTTTCAAAAACAAAGCCCATTTACACGGAAATGGAAGAAATGCTGAAAATGATGGAGTATTACATTCCTGCCACTAGTTGGCTCTGTTTGTTTTTGCAATAAAACCGCACATTCATGCAGCAGAGAACAAAACAGTATAAACGTTAACATTCTAGTGGACAGACCACCAAGTTGGATTGTTATCACGGTGACCATCAAAATAAAAGTAATAAGTCCAGAGGAACATGGACTGTGACACTCTGGAGGAAACATGAAAGTTATTGTCTTTTTATTTGCACATGTGCAGAAGAACTGTTTACTGCGGCCGTCGCCTCATGCAAAGCAGCAGTGTTTCAGAAAAGTTGAGTTTTCTGCAACAGAGTCGGAGCATTTTTTGAAAAGTTCCACTTCAGGAGCTGTTTTCAAAGAGTTTTATTTTCTTCAAGCATCACGGTCGTGAACATGGACACCAAAAACATAATGAAAGTTTCTAGTTTTGACTTGAAAAACATTGTGGAGTAAACGGGGCCGTTGTTTTACACTCGTGGCAGTGTTGAGTGTTTTCTGTTGTTCACCTGGCTTTTAAAGTTTTGGCTCTTTCTGTCATCTTCCTGGTTGGTACCTGCAGTGGTTCTGATTGGATGCAGTGAAGTAGAAAGAGCATTGGCCAGAAGTTACTTCCTGTTGTTGCTTCCAGTGACTTAATACACCACCTGGTGGTGCAAACTTGCAACTGTAAGACTAAACATATTGCTGCTGACTTTAGCATATACACCAGCAGCACAAGACAAAGTCTTTTCAATCACATCAAGGCTGTTAAGTCTCACTCTTGCTATTAATGTGAGGATATATTCATTTTACAAATACATATTGCACCTCTAAGTCAATGTTGTAGCCAAGAAAACCACTTTATCCCAGTAGAGCCGCAGGACGCAGGAGCTGAAAGCAGGCTACATGACAGGCCACAAGATGATCAAACAAGAAAACCTGCATTTTGTTTAGTCGTTAAAGGAAACAGAAAAACTACAAATTCGTATTTGTGTTTAAAGTTGCTGAAGATCATTAGATATTTATGGGATATTTTCCGGCTTTTCTCCAGAGATCCTCCCTGCTGCGGCTGCATGAATTGTAGCCACATCCTCTGCACATGCATGCGTCTTTTTTTTCCTTTAGGTTGACATCTGTATCATGACTTTATCAGTCCTGAAATAGTTTCAAGATGTTCCTTGAAGCTGAAAAGAAGACTGGTGTAAGGCAGCTGAAGGTATGTACGAGCCCCGTGCAGCAGAATGATAAAAAAAAAAAAAAACAACAGTGATTTAGTGTTTCAATACGAATGTCAGGCACGCGGTAACACCTCAGAAAAGTGGGTCTGCGTCAGCTGTCAGCAATAATTTACTGTGAAGATGAATTGAGCACAAGAATCTCAAGCGTAAAAGACAAATAAACACGAGAGGGCAATAGTTTACTTGAAATCTTTGATTACAGTGATATAAACTCACACTGTCCAATCAAAACCAGACTCCATAAATGAATGCAATGTTTTTGTTCTTCTTCTTCTTGCATGCAGTGGAGACGGAGACCCCCGGAGAGCAATCTGTGGGTCTTTTAAAATGTCTCAAGTGTGTTTGGAGGGACACATTAATGCCTGTGACAGCGGGGATTATGGGATACCTTCCAGTCGACATGCTGTCACTCAGAACGGGCTCAGCGCTGCGTCTCTGTCAGAGGACCTTGTTAAAATAAACTGGAACTGCATCTCCAGCTCCTCCAGCTTCGAGTTTAACGGCGAGCCGGCCACTTTCCGCCATTTATCAATCAGTGCAGCCAGTTTTTGTTTCTAATGAAAGACGGCACGATGAAAGAGAGAGTGGCTCTCACTCAAGCCCGGCCATTCTTTTCCACTTAGGGACCTGATGGATACTTTATGGTATAAAAACAGACCTGCTGTGCATTATGTCATCTCATCCTCTGTGAATCCACTGCTTCTCTGTACAAATACATCCCACAGTTTACTGG
>OMNM01002053.1:0-12753 GCA_900302745.1 Parablennius parvicornis | reverse complement strand
CCCCCCCATTTTTGGTGCCCTTGAATCGTCTCTGGCCTCCCTGCTGTAATGACTTTGAGCCAGGTTTGCTATCACAGTGTGTCTGACTCTGCAAAGAATGACTCACAGACACTACAGCCCAGAACTTGAGCCAGTTTCAGCTCCATCTCCTCTCCCTCTTCATTTCTTCCCACTACAGTTCTCTACATATAAGTTACCGTATGGCGTCGATATAACAATGGTGCAGTTGTTGACTCTCTCATGACTCTTGTTGTAGTTTCTCCACTCGTTGGAGGAATGTTAAACACGATGAAGACGCATACTTGCAGTTTGCACAATCTATTCAGTGGTGTCTCTGTGTCTCACATATGCTGTTTGTTGTCTTTGGAGATGAACCAGTATTAAGTCAGCACAAATTTCAAAGGTTTATCTGCTGAAGATAAACAAAACAAAACAGGATAGTAAGCAGACAACGACTCGAAAATAGATGAGGAGGAAAGTAGTTGAAGTTTTTACTACTTATCAATTCAGTTCAAACCACTGAGACTGAATTGTCTCAGTATGATCTGTAATTTAGCCACTAATATGATGTCAAACCATTAAAAAAAGAAAGGTTGTTAACAATTAAAGTCTTCTTAAAATAGCTGATGGGAACACTGTTAAATGTTTCACCAATAAAGCTGTCATCAAGGCCTTTCAGTAAACAAGTGAAAAAGAACCTGCCATGAAGAGCTTTTTTCAGAACAAAATGGGAATAATGCTTTGGTGAAAGCAGCCACACTGTCACAACCTCTTTGTGCAGGTTATTTTTACCCTGAACGCAAATAAACGTGGAAATTACTAATGTTTAGCTGAGCTGCTACAGCACCAAGCCTGCTAAATCCTTCTAATTAAGTCCTGGAGTAAAAATAAGAAGGTATTATTTGTTTGAATTATAGGAGGACACCATTTTTCTTTTTAATCAAGAAGGCCTAATATGCTTTAATCACATCTTTGATGTTGTAAGTTGTGACTTTAATACCTCCAGTCTACTGACACGCCCACACTGGCTAAAAATGAGGACATCCCTCAGTATATCATGTTTTTTGTTGGTGTTTTTTTTTTTTTTTCACAAGCTGTTATTTCATAATAGTGAGCGAACGATTTATTAAATGCCTGCCATCATACTTGCTGCAGCAAAATTTACACTGAGCACATGAGAAAACACGAGGAGGCAGATACGCTAGTCGTGTCTGCCTGTGGCAGGCGTGTTGCTCTGGCTGTCTGGGTAGTTAGGGCTGAGATTGCCAATAAATAGTGGCCGGTGGCCTTCAGCATCACCAGCGGGGAGAGATTTGTGTCCTCGTGCCTGATTGGTCGATGCCTGAGGAAGAGAACAAACCATCTCGTTAATCAGGAAACACTGTGTGAACACAGTATGTGTTTTATCCCACTCACACTAGTGGCAGGACATTGTAAAAGTACTGTGTGTACACATGTGTACACATGTGTTTGCGAGAGTAGAGACGAGGATGGACATAGAGGGAGCGTGTGCAACATCGTGTCAGCTGATTGAGAAGGCAGCGGCAGATGACAGATGGGTGTTAAAGGCTACGGGAAGTACGAGAAGTGTGGTGTGTGTGTGTGTGTGTGTGTGTGTGTGTGTGTGTGTGTGTGTGTGTGTGTGTGTGTGTGTGTGTGTGTGTGTGTCCGTGTGTGTGTGTATGTTTGTCAAGAAGGTCCTGGATTCAAGTCCAGGTTGTGCCTATGGGCCTTCCCCTGCAAAGTTTGCAAAGTTCTCCATGCATTCCAATTTTCTTCCCACAGCCCCAAAACAAAGTTTGACTCTAATTGGTGACTCTCAGTTTCCCCCTGGGGAAAATGTGTGTGGGCCTTTCTGGTTGTTGCCTTGTGTTGGACTAGTAATCTCTCCAGGATGTGTCCTCCTTTTGTCCGTGGTCACCTGGGATGAGCTCCAGGATCCTTGTTAGATAATGCCGTAACAAAGTGTGCTGGCTGAATGAGCTTGTTAACAGATGCAATTAAAATACAAGCTAAAATTGAGTTGAGATTAAACAATCGCTGAGTAGATGCCAATTCTTTGTGTTTTTTCCCCCTACCATTATATTAGACATCCAACGCATACACGTCACGTCACGTCCATGATCTGCTCGGGGATAGCAACAATCAAAATAACAATATTAGATGTGAAACTTCATGTTTTGCTGGGGACTTTGTGATACGTTAATCTACCTGAGAGATATAAAGCTTCAATGACTTTCCTCCATTTGGTTTGCAGGACCCAAACTGCCAAGGATCCTGAGGGTTCGATGCAACAGCAGATCCGATCAAGCCCTCCACTGTGGTGGCAGCATGACAAACACTTGGAGGGATTAAAAATAGGTCCCTCACTTACCTAATTATCTGGTACTGAGGCCTGGAGATGCCAGTGTGCCACAACAGCATGCGTTTCTCCGCCAAAGCATGACCTGACGAAGCTCTCATTTAACAAGTTTTATTGCCTCATATTAACTACCACAGTCATCTCGAACATTGTTTCATTAACTCTCATAAACAAACATCCTTGTGATAGATTTACAAGAGGGCTATTTTGTTAAATGTACTAAATATGACCATTGTTCATTGACGATTTGACAATAAAACCACACACTATGATATCTCGTACGACGCACAGCAAAACAGATTCTGTTTGACCTCATTCTATACGCTCTGACTCTATGTAGGGGTTGGCTACTTCTCCAAATTGACTCAGGTCCTGTTTACACAATGTTTTCAAGTGAAAATTGAAAACCAGTCATGGTTTGGGGGTCCTCTTATATGAAAACAGTGCTCAAAGTTTGTTTGGCATTAATAATTAGTTAAAAGCCAGTTAAAGGTGTCATTACAACTAAAACTGGTTGTGGGTGAGATTGTTTTGTGTGGCTGTTAATAGCAATGTCTCTCAGACTTGTTTCAACTTTTGAAAAGCCAACAAATAAGCGGTGAGGTTTATTTTGGTCTTCTTCATGAAGTTGTTTTTATTACCTGGGCAGTTTGATTTGGAGAGATTTGTTTATGCCAGAGCAGGGGAGGATCTTTTTTAATAACAGGATACATTAGCACTTGGCGGGTGCACTTCACTCTAAACTCAAACCTTGCCGGTGTGTTTGTGTGCACAGTGTATGTGTGTTTAGGCAAACCGTGTAGGTGTGTGTAATTATATGAGTCAGAGAAGAAGAGAAGCGCTACAGATACCTCTGCCGACAATATTATTCTCTCTCCAATGCTCCTGTTCCCTCACGGCTGCTCGAGCGAGGGAAGGAGAGAGAGAAAGGTTACACCAGCAAGGGTAGGTATTGAAATTCAAGACCACTTCACCTAGCCCAGGAGTGGCTGTCTGAAGATTAATGAGCTATTTGGGGAGAGTTCAGCTATTTCACATGCACAGGGTCCACATTAGTAAAATAATTAATTTTACAACACTGGGGTGTTGTCACCCCTCAGTAGCGTGCCATGTGCCTATGATAAGCACTCCCTAATTAAACAACACACAGGGAACAAAAAAAAAAAAAAAAAAAAAAAGACATTCAGAATCTTGGGTGGAAACACAAGCTTGGAGTTGAGGTCGATCGTCAGCCCGGTCCTTCCTTTTCTCACAGGACACCTTTGCATGAGTTTTACATACTTCAGAATCAGGTAATTGGATGGATATTGATTTCGGTGTCCACATCCCGGCAGTGAGAAATTCCAAGTGTGCTGGGAAGCCGGGCAAAGTATTTGTGATAGTGGAAGGGTTGACCGGCCACACACAAATACCTCTCATGACCTCCAGCTTTGCTGATTAAAGTTAAACAGAAATTAACATTGGCTGTGTCCAGGGCAATACATTGAGTGTTTGCCATTTTCTTGTGCCACCTGAATCCATAGTGACCACGGCTATTTGTTTGAAAGGCCACTCAATGCATTATAAAAAGCCGTGTGCAATCAACAGTGGTAGCAAAAGTACTCGCATCTTACTTAAAAATATCTTCTTTTTTTTTTTACCATCTTCACCAAATAAAATCTGTCTTCAAAACATATTTAGCCTTCAAAATGACACAGTTCATGGACCTGTGTATATAGTTTCACTATGCAAATCATATTAGGTTCCCCTTGATGTGTATGGCTAATTTAGTTTATTTATTTATTTAACCATTTATCAATTCTGGCCATTTCAGCTGTTTCTTTCTTTTTTTTTTTTTGTTCTGTTTTTTTCCTCTGCAATTTTAGGCATTGAATATTTAAATCTGTTTTTTTTTTGTTTGTTTGTTTTATTTCACCTGAAAAATGCTGACATATAACTACTTAATTCCTCCATTTAGAATAACATTTTAAAAGATAGGAAGGATAAAAAGACAAGCAGAAGAAAACAGATAAATTCAAAAAAACAATCTTTCATTGCTAGCTTTCCTAAAACAACTGTAGATCTCAGACGTCAGTCACTGCAGAGATAAACACCACTCAGTGGTCTAAACTTTCAACACCATCACTCTGAGATATCAATCTGATGACAATTTCCTCTCCCGGGGATAAACGTCAATATTTCTGGGAGTTCAGTGAAGCCAAGAGATATCTGCCAGGCCAAGATTTCCACCTCCATGAACTTGCCATTGTTTTAAACAGGGGTTTAAAACAAACACATTTTACTTCAGGGGCCACATACGGCCCAATTCTGTCCTTAGTGGTCCGGAGTGGTAAAATAGTACCATACTAACCTATACCCTAAATATTTTCTTTGTTGTTGCACAGAGTACACATGATGAAAGTGTATATTTTTTCATAAAACTAAATGATTAGTTTTGGAAATGATTTCACTCTTACCATGAAGCCGGTTTAATTGATACCTTCTTGTACAAAATACATCTTACAATACAATCTTTTCTTTGGTGGGCCACTTTGGAGCCCCTTGAGGGGCCGAAGTTTGGCCCACAGGCCTTATGTTAGACCCCTGGTTTAGAGTCTCAGCATTAATGGTACTTATGAGTACAGAGACAATATTTTGGATCTTGCTCATAGATACATTACAAGACAGGGACATTCATACAATGTCAAAATAGTGATCCAGTGCAAAGCACACCTTTAAAATAAATAAATAAATAAATAAAACAGTCAAAGTTACAAAAAAAAAAAACTTTTTTGCTACAGTTTACTCCCAAGCCTACCAGTGTCAGCTTTCATTACCAAAGTTCTGTTCAAAGAAATTCAAAAAATATTTGCCCGAATAGGTGTTATAAAGTCTCTCATCCATTTAAGGTGGTTTGAATTTGATGATGTTTAAAGTTTCATGCTTGATGAATGGATATAAAATAGCACATTCAAGAAACTGACAACCATCCATGAGTAACAGCAGTAAAAACAAAGTGAGAACACATTTTCAGCTAAATCTTAACCAACCAAAACTCTTAACCTACACACAGAAGCCTCCCATAAGACCTTCCTCCCCAGGTGCCCCAACAGCCTCGCTCACCTTTAAGAAAAACAAGCAGGTTTTATGCTAATCTTCTCCCATATGCAGAGACTTTGCAGCACGGCTGTTGTGCGTTAATGAATGCCGGCTATAATTACGAATCATTCAGTTGGAGAGGTTAGCGGTTTACTCTTCAGATGCTGGCTTGTAGCACTAAAGGGTAAATGTTTGAATACTTTAAAGCACATGCATACAGCCAAAGATTTACATAAGCATGTCTTTAATGGCTGTTTATAAACTGTGAGCAGCTTCTCAGTGCCAAATGGTCAGCTCGTGCTCTGTGAGGAGTCACCAGTCCAATAAAACATTTAAAAATGGCTGCCCTGGAGGGAAAATATGCGGTGAAGAAGAATTAATTTGTGCGGATAAAATACCACAGGGATTGTATGATTTATGTTTTGAGACATAAAGATGCAAAATTGCGAGGAAAAAAATTAACTTTACAAAATGACTGTTAATCAAAACACTGAAAAAATACTGGTAAACAAATAGTAGATTTATGAAGTTTCTGGTTGGATTTGCAAAAGAAACAAACAATATAAGTAACCACCATAATGATAATATTTCTCGAGTTAAACACCCCTCCGTCCAAAATGAAAAAAAAAAATGCATTTTTTCATTACGATTTCACACATGAAAATTTTAACAAATACATATTTGGTTGTGTAAAAAAGAAGTAACTTGAGCCCATAATTTTGCCGTCATGTCCTGGTGCTTTTGACACTTGGCAGTGATTTAACAGCTTGTTTTTTTTTTTTTTTTTCCCACTCTTCTAGTTTTGCATATTTAATAATGATGATAAAACACCATACAGTTTGCTTTAAGCCACTTGGTGGGAAAACATGTCCACTGTGAGGGTGTGGAGCAGGTGTCGAAAACTCAGTTTTGGATGCAATGCTCAGCGGTTTGAGTCAGTTGCTTCCAACTTCTGAACCGGGACATAGACCAGAGACATCAAAGATAAGGCCCCCGGTGCCAAAGCCGGCCCGCAAGAGCCTCAAATCCAGTCCGTCAAACCGCCAAGAAAATTTCACACCTGTGACATTGAATTATATTTTTATATTTTGATTAGCAAAAAATATTAAAAACCAAATGCAACCAGACACACACGCACGTTCTCACAATGATATTGAAGGTGGTTTCGCAGGGCGGATTGGAGCATCTTGTAGGCCTATTCGGGCACATGAGCATTATGTTCGACAACCCTGAAGTGGCCAACTACATCTCCAGCTGATCAAATAGTGTCCGTCAATACCTGGTGAGGCTTTTTTCTCTTTGTGGAGGTGCGTACACACATTTATGGCTTTCTACTGTATATGGCGTCATAAAAAATACCAATAAAAAAAAAAAATCGATATATCGTATTTGTCATAAAACTGTCATAATGTCTTGACAGCTCAATCACCTGATCGTTCAAAAAAAGACCATAAGTGAAGGACGATGACTAAACAACCACTGATCAAAAAAAAAATCCTCAATAACTGACTTGGTATCAGCACATGTGTACTCTGTAGTGACCCAACCGCATGTACACTAATGTACCACCATCTATCAGGGATACAAATACCCTCCGGCTAAATAGGCGCGCCGGACCATCCTGATTAGCCATTACTCAGAGCCCATCGCCAGCGCTCAGCCAAATGCTAGATTTTCTCATGAGTGCTTACATCTACCTGAAGGAATCAACCAAGTTGCAAATTCTACAGGTCAATACCGGGAAGTTGAAAAAAAATAAAAGATGCGCATAGGTCAGAGGTTATGGAAACAATGCATAACTCATATCCAAACATTCAGCTTCAGATAAAAGTGAAAACTTTGAAAATGAAATGTTTTGAATATATTTTATGAACTGCATGATAGAATGATGAGAAAAACATTTTTTTTTTCTTTATCACCAACGTTTTGAAGAAAAGTTAACACATTTTTTTGGATCCTAATGTGGTACTGATTTTCATTGTATCACTGTTCTACTTTTGTTATTTTTTTTTTTTTTGTCTCACCGGAGTCCTGGGTAACTTTTATGGACTCTTAAGGAATAGACAAATATAAGCCTTGGCTTCAGCTTATACACTTTTTGACGATGGCTACTATAGAAAATCACCACAGTTGAACCAAGTTCATTAAATTCATTAAAAGAGAAAAAGCTAAGCTTTTAAAACCAGCATTTCATCATCAGTTATGCTGTTGAAGCTGATGAAATGTTTTATATGAAGTCATTCCCCTCCACCCCGTCCGAGTATAATCTGCAAAAGATAATTATACATGTCAATATTAGGCTTGGGCTTTCAAGTTTAAATGAAAAGGACGCAAGTTTGAACACCAACGTCTCATGTTAAAAGATTATTGAAATAGAAAGTGAACGTGAGAAAACATCTTAAAACTAAGAAACTAAGAACCGTTGGCACTTTGACTTCTTTCTTCATGAAAGTCACATGAAGTCATAATCAAGCCAATCAAATCGAATTTATAATACAGTATAAACATGTATTTATAGTTCAGTATTTCCTCTGAGACAGACGATCCTCCCTTAACCCTTTTATGGCTATACTGTACCAATAATGACTATTTAGAGTTTTGAACACGTTTACTCATCATCGCAATGACCCCCAGGATAATTTAAAAAATGAAACCAAAACAGATAAAATCCACGGACATGTCACATTTGTCACATAAGCTTCTCAGTTCTGTCAGAAAGAGACACAAATACTGAAGAACTGGCTGGAAAAGGGCAGAAGCACTCACTCACCGCACCTTCCTTGACAATCTCACCACCACAAATTTAAAAATATACGCTGGTTTGCGATTATCATAAAGGACTAGAAGAGTTAGAAAGAGCCCAGGATTGAGACTGTCAACATGTCATATTGTATTACGGCCAAAGGACATCAATCTGTCCAGGAGTAATGCATAGGTACAGGTGAATGCTGTCGAAGGTCTGGAATAAAATCACTTTTTACAGGCTTAACATTTCACACCCATAATGTATAGGCAGAGTCCATGTTTCTGCATTTATTAGCTTTGAAACTGCCTCGTGCTCTGGTTTTGATTGTCAAATCTGTAGCTGCAATGGCAGAAGAAAAAAAAAACAGAAAAACCAAAACGACATTAACTTTGAAATGAAGTGTTTTTGGATCAAACATTATGCATAATTTTGCATTTAAAGATGGCTTCTTTTTTTTTTTTCTTTTTCCAGGGTAAACGAGCAATAAGAGACCTCAAAAAGAGCTGGTCGCCTTTGTTTCATCTTTGTCATGGTTCTGCAGTTGTGCTAACGTGAAGCATTTATTGATGTGTCCTTTTTGTGTTTTGATATGCATAATGTGAACTCAGTGCAGTCGTAGTTTTCAGTATGAATAGTTGAAGAAAAAAAAAAAAAAAAAATGTACCGGGGACCGTACGTATGCGTGGAGTTGGATTAACTCTGCATAACAATGTGCATGCATCGACACTCCTTTTTAACAGCCGCCCTGAGCGCTAAACAAGCCTCCCCTGACAGAAAACCCAACATGCCTCCAAGTTTGTCGCTTCCCCTCACCAGCTTGCCTGATAGGTAACACAGTCAAAATGGGCAGAAGTAATGGGAGACAACACGGGTGGAGGCCGTGCCAACAGCTCGCGGGTCCTGCGTATAGCGAGCCGTGCCCATGCGACAGATGGATGTAGTCTCTGCACTGATTAATGTGCTCACTGGCCTGTGCTTCAGTGGCCGCAGCAATGAAGGAGTTCACAAAAAAAAAAAAAAAAATAAATAAAGTGGAGCGGCTATTTGTTCAGTCTCCAAAACAGGTGTTACACTTGTTTGGTCACCCCCTGCGTCCACCTCCACGCTCCCCACCTCCGCTCATTCCACTGCAGTTTGTATAGGTGGATGATGCAACCAGGCATGTCTGACATGAAGGTCAGCCAGACATTATTCCCGAAACAGAATACATAAGTGAAGCGAAGGCGAGTCAACCCTCTCACATGCATAAATTCATCATGAAGCATAATGGGAAACCACAACTATGTGGGAAAACAACAACAACAACAACAAAAAAACAAAGCCAGAGCCAAGGTCAAACGTAATTATGAAACCTTTCAGAAAAAACACATCACTAACTGCTTTACGAAGCAGCAAATGACACAATGGATTGAATTATACAGGCGACACATGTAGCTATAACAAATCACAGGCGCGCGCTCACTGCTACAGTAAAGTACGACTTGATGGGTTTTTTTTTTTTTTTTGCCACGCTCACACTTAAGCGATTTTTCATTGTTTTTTTTAAAACTCTTGTTTACATGCCACAGTGATCCAGTATTCTCTCAGAGGAAGAGCCCAGGGAGATTCGCTCCATTAGGACACCGTATATAAAACAGGAGGGAGAAAAAAAAAAAAAAAAATCAATATGCATCTTTTCTCTAGCACCTTTTCACAATGACACAGTGAGCATGCCGGACAGCCAACCAGGAAGCCAAGCCTAATAGTCGTCAAAGCCAAGTGACAGTGAGGCTTATCTGCGGTGAGCCATATTTCCTCTGCCTCCCCAAAGATCTGCCTGGACAGTGTGTGTTATCCCTCCATCCCGATAAACCTCATCTCCCACACAGAGATCCTACACTGTGTGTCACATCCAGGCTATAAGCTCCGACCACTCTGCTCATCTTCCCTCCAAGCAGCAGCCATGACAGCCGTCCTCTCCGCAGGGGGGGGGGGGCAAAAAAAAAAAACAACTGTAGTTTTTGTTCCCCCAGCCCACCTAATACTCCTCTGACACACATTCCCTCCTCTGCTGCTCGCTCCTCACACTTGTTTATACGTTTTTATCCCGTCTTTAAAGATCCCTTCTTCCCCCCTTTGAGATTAGTGGTGGGTAAAGATGAAAAATTGTGTTTTCCACACAGTGACATCTAATCTGTTTGGCAAGCTTTAATTTCCCCCGACGGTTTAAGTGCTGGTGGGCCACAAGCTCGCAACAGACATACTTTTGTCAAAGGACGAGTGAGACGCCGGGTGAAGAAAACACCACAGACTATTTTCTCGTCTTTGATTTCACTTCCGTATCCTGGAAAGCCTGCTCTCTTTACACTTTTATCCATGTTTCAGAATTAACCCTTTTTATTACCTTTAATTTGCCATTTCTGTGTGGCTTCTATTAATAGGTCAAAAAGAGCCACGAGAGTTGTCAGATTCTGAATAATCTTGATAATTTACAAAAGAAAATGCAAATTGGGAAGTTCAGATATTCACATTAGATCTGCAATCCAAATATGTTCTCTAATGCTTTATACATCTAGAAAACCATCTTTTTTTTTCTAGGATGTGGGCAGTCACATTGGACACCCACAGGGAGCTGATAGGGAATCTGCAGTGTTGAGCTGTTTTAGGATTCAAACTAACAAGCTTCCAACCTCACGTCCACTTCACCTCCGTATCCTCTAGGACACAACAGCTGTCTTCGTTATCATATTCACATTGTACTACATTGAAATGTTACCATTCATATCTATCAAACCTCGTCAAATACGTGGCATTCAACTTTGAAATACAAAGACTGTATTCTCAACTTGAAATTGACCAATTTTTTTTTTTTTTGTTTTCATGCTTCGTTCAGTTTGCCAGTAACAGTAAAAATATAAAGAAAGAAAGAAAATAAAGTCTATTGCTTTGTTCTCTTGATAGTGTTATACCAACATGTACAACTGGACTGCAACGATATTTATTGGAACAATATTCCATACCACATCTATCCGTTTCAACTCCCAAATAAATGTGCAATCCATTCAATCTTATTTCAGCCTCAGCTTGACGGACAACCAGACAACTTTTCAAATGTATTTCCCCGTAAAAGTGCGAGTACAACTGTCTCAATATTTGAGTGGAAACATCAACATTCTTTAAGTGTAACGGACAGTCGATATAAATGCTGAGCCTGCCAAAGTGTAGCACAATTGGTGAGTAATTTGTCACCGGCCTCATTTGTTTATTTGCTGCTGTTACGTAGATCAATTCTCTTGGATAACATTCAACTTGTGCATCTCACTGAGGCAGACAACACAAGACAGATGAGCTGATAAACATGTACATATCTGCTGAGACGATGGCGGTCAGGGGCTCTAAAATCGTTGACTATGTCAGTCTTGAAGAAACAGAAGTACTTGTGCTCAGTGCCTCTCTGCGTCAAGTATAATGCATCAGCACATGGAGTATGCACTGTCATTGTAATATCACATTGCTGACGTGAGTGTTTATGTAAAGCACTCCCTAACACAACGCCAAAGTACAACCTCACAAAGCTGCAGACTCTGGTGGGTTGCAATTAGATTGAAATATTTTGTACACTGCGTCTTGCAGTTATAGAGAAACATTGCAGGGATAAAATTACTTTCATTGCAAAGTTTAGAAAAGGCAGAAGCTCTAATTTATAAGACAATAATAATGTGGCAATGGGAGTTTAGAAAGTCAGAGAGCTGAATATTTTAGCATGCTGGTTTTGCGAGACATAACAAGTTAGCGTAGGTGAAGGGATTTAAGGCAAAAAAAGCCGGAGAAGGATGTGAACGTATTGAGCCGAGTTATTTTCTTCAGCTGCTGAGCAGACACAAAGGACTGCAAGTCTGGCATTTGCTCTGATCATTCTTCATTATAACAGCCGTTTCCCGGTGTCTGTAAAGTCCTTAAATACACTTTTATACTGGAGGTAAAAGGAATTGTATGAATTAATACTGGTTTGTAGTTGCACATCTGTCACCATAAGCCTGATGCATTGAATGAAGACACATGCACTCACTGCTGCATGTTACATATCATTTTTTATTGCATTCCTGATTCTGATGGGGTTAACAAATAAGTGCCTCCCATGAAACTTAAGCATGAGACAGACTGGAATGCTTTCCCATTCCCAAAAAAATGAGCATCATTACTTTTTGGTTCTTCTTGCATTGGGTAGCATATCAGCAGTAAAGACACTATAGCTGTGAGGTTACTATTTGTCATCACAAAATACAGGCTATACTTCACCCTGACAGGTATAATGTGCCCGTGTTATTGGCATAATGTGCAAGTAAGATGAGTAACACCAGACTTTCCTATTGGCCTCAACCTCCTCATGCAAAGGGGCTGTCATTTAGGTTTAAATTAAATCAACGCGCTTGACACTTTGACACAGCAGTTCAGTCTCTCGTTCCCATATGCCCCCGAGAGTCATCTTTCAATTTTTTACAAAATCAGAATTATGTTGTCAGCTGGCTGCCTTCTCTAAAGATCCATTGCTATATCCTTCTGGTGGCAAGTACCCACTGAAGAGACT
>OMNM01002051.1:0-12664 GCA_900302745.1 Parablennius parvicornis | reverse complement strand
TCTAGATTTTTAGCCAAGCTCCTGTTCTGTCTGTTACCATTTTGTTATATTTTTATTTTTTTATTTGGGCTTTTTAATTGTATTTTATTGTTTCTGTTGCTCACTACGACTCTATAGAAAAGAATTTAAATTAAATATATTTATAATTTTATCGGCATTAAATGTCCTTAAACGTCCGACTTTTGAATAAATACAGAACTCTTCTTAGTTGAGAACTGAGACGATATTGGCTTGAAGCCCTTCTTTATTTTCTTGATTTACATGCAGTGTGAAAATGAGCAGAGTTCATGTGTATATACAGTAGATCCCTCCGGCTGTTGTTGTAAACTAGCGTCCTTCCAGTGTGTTGCTACCTGTCAGGTGTGTGAGTAATTGTGCTTGCCATTTAGATTTATTTTCCCAAGCTACTTAACACCTTAATTAGGGTCGTACATTAGCCGCAGCCTTGCTCCGCCATATTTTCCATCATACACTTACAAGTTCCCACGTCTCCCCAACACTTTACAAGTACTGTTTAATTTCCCGGTCTTAGAGGGGTTCTGCTTGTTTCATGGTGTTCTTTTTGCAGGACGTCAATTGTTTTACATAATTCGTGGAGATGCTGTCTGAAATGTGTGCTTTGAGATTATGATATGCTACGAGCAAATCTTGTAATTGTTTGAGGTGTATGTAAATTAGGATCTTAAGGCAGCTTACATAAGACACTGTATTATTACTGTGATGTTTGCCAGTGTGAGTAAAGGTTTGCTCTCCGGGAGTCTAGATACAATACTGACATAAAATCAGCTAAAAACATTTTAATAATAAAAGCAAGTGTCTATGCACTATGAATTTGCCTAAACCGTTTGGAGCTTTGACTTTTAATTGGACAATTTGATTTAAAGCGAAACGTAAAGCTGTTTAACCTCACTGTGCTGACTAGCTGTTTTTATTGGTAACCAAGAGGCGCACACACACACACACACAATCCTGTATGTCACATTCAATTTTTGCTCTTCATCATCTTTGGCTTGTAGAAACGGGTGTGAGTTGCAGCTATTTCCCGACTCCCTGCTGAGAGCCCAATTAGTGCGGTCCTATTGATTTCTGTGGACTGCATCGCATGTGCTTTTCCAGGTGAGTCCCTACAGCTAGTGCGAGTGTATGGTAGGCAACAATTATCCCCTCTAACAGAATCTCTGAGGCCACACAAAAGAGAGCGGAGCTCAGAAAATTGATCTCTCCAGGCTTGTGAGCTGTCGTATGGATGAGCAGACAAAACGCCACGCCGACTCTCCCGATATCTCACAGCTCCAGTATGCAACGTTTCACGTTTAAACCCCATATTTATAAATAAAAAAATAAAAAAAAAACCCTATTTTCTTATTAATAGTAACTAGCATTGAGAAATGAGGCCTGCCTTGCAAACAACTTATATCGTTTCACTCCAGTCTTGGTGATCATGTTCATATTCCTGTAAGAAATGAAATGAACAGTTTGGTGCTTATTTTAGGGCTGTGCCATTTACAGTGGCAATGGTCATGAACTAGATTGTCGCTTTCAAGCGCTTGTAGTCATAGTAACAACAATGATAAAGGGAAAAAAGGATAATACATGAAATTGCCTGAAACAGATGAGTGACGAAGGCTTCGGTGGACGTGTCTTCAGGTATTCTTTTGCTTTTTTAACACAGATTTGTAACAAAGCTGCACTAATTTATCCTCCTTTTATGAGCTGAAATGTTCTTCAGAAACTGCATTGTATGCAGTCCCACTGCATTTTTGTATATTTTTTGTTTTGTTTTGTGTAAGTATAGTTTTTTTTTTTCTAATCCTCAACAGTAAACTACAGACATACTTTATTTATTGATTTTTTTTTTTTCACCAGGAAATGCTGTCTAGGCTTTCTTGAGATATCTTTAGAAGCAGCACTATTCTCTTATATGCACACTATATGCCTTATGTAATGTACGACTGTATAAATACACATTTTACGTAATGTGTGTGTGTGTGCGTGCGCACACAGTTGTCGGATCGCATAGGCCTCATTCACACCATTTTAAACACACTGACCTTGTGCTGTTTCGAGGTTGACGTGGTGTCAAGTGAAAAGAATAAACATTTGAAATGGGATTGAGGCCTGAGCTTTCATAAAGCCACTCAACAAGCCACTGTTTGCTCTTTTTAAACAGTTTCTTAATGGATTTGCCAATGTGCTTAAGATCATTAGCCTGTTTGAAAGGTTCACCCTCCAATTCAGAAACCTCTTTTTAACTATGTACTTTTCATTCCGTGCAGAATTCATAACTGACTGCAAGCGGCAGAGACCCTGAAGGCAAAACAGCTGCAAACTATTCATTGTCGCCACCGTGATTCACAGCTGGTGTGCGCTTTCAGAGATGAGACGCTTCTTGTTGGTCTGTTTCAAACATAACTTTTGTTACAGAGGACAAACACTCTCTGATCTTTGATTTGCCTCAGAGCACATCGTTTTAAAAGTCCTCACTTTGTTTGCTGATATGCTTATTGGCAAACCGGGTTTTTTTTTTTTTTAGGCAGCAAATGTTTTTTTTTTTTATTTATTTTTTTGTTTTCCCCAAGAAAAATCTGTTATCGTCAAAACGGCACAATCTTATCGGTTTACATCCATCAAAATTGCTGCTGCGGTGGTGTCGGCATGAGGGATATGCTGGCAGCTGTGAGTGCTTTGTCTGGTGTACGTCTACTCGAGTGGCATTCAAGGACATTTCAAAGTGTTGGTCATACGATGTTTTTAGAAAAGCTCTGACCCCGGTGTACAACAATTTAGAGCTATGTGTATAGAACTGAGATAAATATACGACTCGCCTACAAATCTCCAAGTTATGGGTCAAGTCTCTAAAAAGTCAATATATGTACAATGACAGGCTCAAGGTTTTTTTTACCGGATTGTTATGTCACCAAACAAACCATACAGAACACGCTACTGGTATTCTGTAGATGGTGAAATGTTGAATAGGACCTTGTTTCTTTGGTATTTAGTCACATTGTCAAAGGTAATTGCATAAATATCTGTGATCTTGATTCTGTTTTCAGCCTTATTATCTACTGTAGTCGGAGATTGTGTGAGTTTTCTTCCCCGTATCTACACACATCCACATTTCCCCATTATCCGCGTTTTCCCTACTAAATCCTCGTCCAATCCCATCTTCATCCCACAGCCAAAGTGGCAGGAAGATTTTCTCGCTGTTCCTATAATGTAATGCTTCTCATATCAACATTGTGACGTTCATCTTGCCGGAGTTGCACACCCTCCTGCCATGCTATTTTTTGCCACACACATGTTGGCTGAGAGGTCAGCAGCACAGCAGGGCTCTTACTGGGTCGAATTGCTTGGAGGCAGAAGTTAATTTCCAACTCAACGGAGATAAATGACTTTGCTTTGACCTCCCTCACTTGCTGGCACAACAAAGACATTGTGCTATTCTCGGAGACAAGCTTTGTAAATATCTGTAATTTAAAAAGCAGCAGCTCTCTGTTTGAGCTATAAAATGATTGGATTTTGTGTTAGTGGCTAGTCCAAGGTGGCACTTCTTTCTTGTCTTTTAAAATATTTGACTTGCAAGCGAAGCCGAACAGCACTGAACGCAGAAAACAAGAATCATTTAGTATTAACGACACTGCTACTCCGTTCATTTAGCGACTTCTTCAGAACGGAACTGTAAGTGCCTACTTCAATGCAGATAAACAGGGTGCATTTTTTCTTTAGTCATAAGATAGCTTTTTGGTTGTGAATGTTAGTATTTAGACAATTAAAATCTATTTCACTTATTCCTATTCCGTCACTCCTGACACACACATCTGGGTACCATTATGATAATTTACCAGAAATCTTAGAAATAGAAGCTTTAGAGGTGTTATGATCCATCAATATAGATAAGTGTATCAATTTAATGATCAACGATCAACGAAGCAAAGTGAAAACATCAATATACATCATCATCTTTCATGTCCACTTTTATTTTGAAATACCGATTGCACGTTGGCGTCATCGTTTCTGCACAAGCGAAGGCGTTTCCCCTGCGGCTCGAGAGCGTGGAACGACGTGGTGAAGACATCGTCTCCTCTCCCGGGAATAAATCGGCCATATGGAAGCATTTTGGTTTTCGGAGCAAACACGGATCGAGATGCCGTTACGAGCCAAAATACTTGGGGAAACATGAAGAATCTGGCCGGGCACCTAAAAAGTAAACACAGCATTGACGCCAAGGCGAATGCTGACGCTCACAGTAGCATGACAGATGCTTGCACGCCAACTTTGACACGCTTTTTCCCACAAAAACATTGTTTAGCAGACACTATAAATATGATTGTAAGTTTACATGTCCTCTTTAAATTAACGGATGAACACTTACTTTAACAACAAATGTGGCACTTTATCATCAGCAGGACTATTTCTATATTGTATTTCTAATTGTTTTGTTTATAAAGTTTAATTTGAATGTATTGACAGCTCAGAAATAAAAGTGTCAAATTATATTTGACTTGCTTTTTGTGAGTTGATATAAATATACTTGTTAAATGAGCAAATAATATATTGTTTCATATAGATCCCAGGGCCCCAAATCAAATTAAAATCATATAGTATTGTTGTCCATAGAGTCTATGTAACATTGCATTGCTAAGAAACTGATAATATCCACCCTACTTGTTATGGTGGCCTCTAAAACTTTTTGCCGTTGAACTGTCCAGACAAGATTGACCAGCCTGTCACCTATTTATCAGGAGCGCCTCATTACCATATAAATCAGCAATGTTATTACAGCTTCAAGATTGAAATAAATCAAGTCTAGTCATAAGAGGGTTGAGAAAGTTGTTTAGGAAAAGAAACATTCAATATGTCATTGTAATTATGACATTGCTGTGCACACAAACTTTTATGAACCCCCTGTTGTTCCCTTCACTTTGATCTGTTTTCCCTCCAAACCTTTCTGAGTTCCCAGTGTGCAATATGTCATATATTAATAAGGCTGTTGATTATTCAGTTGAGATCAGATCCCTGGGCCTTTTGTGTTGGAGGTTTATACGACATCATAACATCATTTAGTATTCATAACTTTTTCTTTTTTTCTTTTTTTTTCCTCCCTCGTCCCGGCTGTCAGCATTCTTGCTCAGCGTGACACAGGAGCTGTTCAAACATGTGTTGCCACTTCTGAAAGTGTAACTGGTAATACAAAGTTTAATTGATTAAGATGATTTTTACAATACGGTGCTAATAAAAACAAATGAGCAGGTGTGTTCCAGCGTGTCGCTGGAGAGCTATTCAGTGGTGTTTCTTAAAAAGTTTCAGACTCCTTCATTGTTGATTTTGATATAAATTTAGTACCGTTTCCAACTTTCTTCCTACAAACATAGTAATTTCACTATCGCTACATAATAAACAGAGTTAGATGTGGTCTTTGCAGCAGTGTGTGTTTAAATTCTCTTAGAAGGCGACATTGTTACAGAACATAATGGAACAATTGTTCCCTCATTCCAAGGCAATGTATGGCAATAATTACGCTCTATAATGGCACATATGCGTGGAATGTAATCAGTTTTCAAATTAAAGGGGTTTTTTTTGTTCATTTTTTTTAAGCTTGGTGCAGCTTTATGAAGTGTTTTCTCAAACACATACACTGACGCTAAAATAATTTGTAGTATGATGCTTCAAAATGTGTTGGAAATCTTTGTGCTCCATCTGAGGTGGCTTTAGTGACTAGTGATGATGATGTGGTATTTGGAGGGATCACCAAGGCCAGGATAACCTGAAAAAGATGCCCCGGGGTAGAATTGACCCCCTTTATGGACTCCTATTGAACTTTCCGTTCCTTCCATTTCCTGCCCGTTGTGTATACACACGCCTTGACCTCCAGCAGACACGTGGCGGGTTCATTCTGCCTTCAGAGAACAGAAGTAGACCACACTGTACGTGTTAAACTAAATGCGTGGTATGTGTGATGTACTTCACTGTTGATCATTTGTTTTTATATTTGAATAGTTTTTCTGCATGTAAGATACTTTATTTTCTAAAAGTAAATGATAGATAGACACTTGGGGGGGAGGGGAGTTCAGGTTCATGGGGTGTGCTGGGTTAATGCTATTTGCTTACATTGCCGGACACTTTTAGGCCTCTACCTTATACACGGTGGTGTCACAAGCTGCATAGTGTATGGCATGTGTCTTTACTGGTTTCAGACTGACGCGTATTCCATTATCTCATTCAGTACATGTGCAGCTCATGTAGGGAATGTATTGACATATATTTTTGTGAGAATGAGCATGCGATTGTAATAGATAGCACAAAAAAAAAAACATACGCCATCAAGATGAGAAGTGTCTCATTCTGTTTCGCGATACGTTTCTAGTTGCAGTTTTTGCAGTAATTGTATCAGCATTTATAAAGTAGTAATACTGGAGGCCACAGTGACACCACTGTAAGGCTTCATACCGTCTGCATATAAGATTGTGTACAACGCTTTTAAACTTTCCTTGTTCATGAGCTTCAACTTTTAGATAACTTATTTTGCCTTTCATGCGCCAGCGTCCTCTCTGACGACCCACATTTACACCACAAGCGAAAGGAAGTGGCCCCAGCTTGAATGAAAAATCCGAAAAGTGATATTTGGTTACATTTGCATAAGTTTAGACATTTATTTGCAGGTGCACAGCCTTGGTTAAGAGGTAAAATAACCATGTTTTTTTCTCCCCTGCATTCACAGAGCTCATGTTTTGCAGCTAATCAAATAAAACAAAACAAAAGAATGGAAACATTCAAAACTGTTTTTATAGAGTGTATTATGCTTATTATCATAGTAAGTGTTTACATGACTCAATTTTAGGAGGCAGCGGTTTCAAAGTAGTTGCAGTTGTTTCCCCCCTGTATGCCATTTTTTTGCCCTAAAAAAGCCCACAAAAACATTGGAAATGACATTGCAATTTTTCAAATAAAGCATTCACAAAATCATGTTTTTTGATTGCTGTAATGATAAAAGAGGCAGTGAGATCCTAGATTGATGGTTATTTGCTGCATATCTAATAAAGAGTTTTGGCAGGATGATTTGTGTATTTATGAAACCTAAACGACCCACCACTGCTTCATTTTTAAATTAATACAAGCTTCAAAGTGAAATCTGCCTCAAGCAGCAGCTGAAACCATCAATTAACGTTCTTACTTCCAACCAGGAACATAAATTAAGAAAAAAAAAAAAAACACTGTTTTTATTCTGATCACCGTCGAATATAAAACATCGTGTCCTTTACGAAGCACGGAAACCTTTTGGAGCTCTTAGTGTTTTCTTTCATTAAAGATGAGTCATTATTTGAAAAAAAAAAAAAATAAAACCAGATTTTCAGGCTGCAAGTGTAAATATGCATTACTCAATGCAAGATCAGAGTGACCCCTTTTATATGCAAACTTCATGGAGTATGTTGTGAAACCATGTTATGTGATATGCTGCTCACTGCGGACTCCTGGATGTGCCTGCACGGCTATATTTAACACAGAGGCTGTACATGCTGCAAGTGACCATCACGCTCTCAATTATCACCATATATTCACCCCCACTGCCCACCATGCTGCTTTAGCACTTATTAGGGACACGTACTTGAGGCTCACTCACACAGTTCACCTTCAGCCCGCATTTGGCAGGTAATGAGCTTGACGGAGGAGACTGCGATGGACACATTTCCCGTCAACAGATCACCGAGGGCTGACCCATGTGAGTGCCGGCGTGGCCGTGTGTATTGATTTGGGAATCTGAAATAGTACCCGAGGTAAAAAGATCAGCGTTCCCCCTAATTAAATACTAATCCTCCCCCATTTCCTGGTGGCCCTCGAGGATTCAACGGTGCTCTGTGATCTATTATTTCTTTTTACGATTGCTCAGGCTCCCTTAGCAAGAAATAGAATTGCACGGAACTTGTAGATGTGACGCAACAGCAGCAATCTCACAATTTGTTACATTTCTGTGAGATGGATCTAATGAAAGATCCACGTGTCAAAGTGTCCTTGGACGAGGCTCTTTGCAAATGGATTAATGTGTCAAATGATGGAAAGCAAATCAAGACTGCTCAAACAGTAAAATGAGCTATACAAGCAAAAAGTATCAACTACTCACCATACCAATGCACTGCTACTTTATACACGAAGCTATGAGCACCTACATAAGATTTGCATCACGATAAACCCTCTTTGGATGGTTGACTAATGATTTGACCTCGTCTTTTTTCAACTGGTAGCTTTTTTTCTTGTTTGGAAATATTTTTTTTTAATTATTTACTTTTTTTAAATTAAATGAAAAAAAATCAGAAAAAAAGCAGAAAAGAAAAAAAAAGCAGCAGATCATTTTCTTTGGAACGAAGTCTCAATAACTTTTTTGGCATTTTTTTTTTTTTTTTAAGTAAATTGATAAAAAAAGTGTTTCATTGTTATTTACTCGGTGGGATTAGCTGTATAACTGAGATAAATTGTTCCTAATTTCCTAACAGTAGCTGGAAATGATTACCATATTGCGACCTTGATGAAATACATTTCCTCTACTTTGATAAATAATCTCTTAGTAAGTGCGTGAACATCTTCTCTTGGCTTTTCTTGTGATCCACATCAGTGATATTCAGCTTGACCATCTGAGACTTTCAAGTTCTGCTACAACATATCCTGGCGCCGGCTGCCTGCAAACGTAGTTCAAGAAAGCTTTGGATGAAATTCTACACCGAGTCCCATGTTGCTTTGAAAAATGGAGCTATTGGCAGAAAAGGTTTGTCATTAGATGTGCCTGTCAGAATTTTATTGGAACAAAACTGACATTTGCTGGAGAAGTAAAGAATCCAAGCTTAGCACATCATAGAGACAGGTGGTTTGCCAGCCTTGTAATGATACCCACAAACCATAAGTCGTCTCCCACATTGAAGACGCTTTTTCCACCACCTTGGCTCTGGACGCGTCGAGAAGACCGTTAACCATAGAGAGAAAATGCCCTCCTCTTTTGTGCTGTCTCTGCTTGACCCGTGCTTTTGCTGCGACCGCTTCCCTTGTTTCAAGTCGGCTTCTATGTTTTGCCAGGCCTGCAGTCTTGCGGTCTCGGGAGATGGTGATGGTCGTTCATAGACAGAAATATTTTCGCTGGGAAGCGTGAGAGCAGCAGAAACGCTCAGCCATGGGATTTACCTGTCAGCTGCACTTAAGCGTGTTGGATAACATGCGCTAGACGCTGTGATGGTAAAATAAAGGCTGACACGCCTTCCCTGTGATCTCCAGTCACTGACGGCTTCATGTATGTCACTGCCTGAGAGCTGGGCAGAAAATAAACTCGCATTAAAAAATGGTCGGATGGATTCTCTTCGAAATAATTTTTTTCACTGTATGCGCAATAATTTTCACAAGTATTTTATATGTATTAAATGAATTTGTGAAATGCTTTTTTGCATTGCTTCATTCATGTCCTTCATATCTGACTGCCTTACAGTGTGTTAGAAGTGCAAGTGAAAATATATTGCCTTGCCAATGTGCAGAGCTTTAATTGACACTTTTTTCCACGTTTCAGTAAAGCTCTGAGTAGAGCTTTTTTTTTTTAATATATAATGTCTTTTCTATAGTGTGTATAGTGCAAAGGAAAAATGAGCAGCCTCATCTGACCTAACCAGGAATGAAATGCGGCTCAGTATTAGCATTTGAAATGTGCAGTTCCTTGCTCAGTTTCAAGCCTCTGTGTCTAAAAGTACAGAGCAGAGTTTGGGGATTTAACTAAGCACAAGAACTCGGCTCAATTCCCAAAGCATCCGCCAACCACCCAACTGCACAGCACTTTTGGAAAATAGACACACAGGTAACTGATTTCTCCACTGACAATGCAACAGAAGAAAAGCTTGCTCTATCATTCCAACCATCTGGAAGTCTGGCTCAGACTCACGGCTGATGTGTAACTTTTAATTGGAGAGACAGTAGTGGGAGGCAGAAGAGTAGGAAGGAATGATCCCAGTGGATAGACAGGCAGCGCCTGCTGCCAGATGGACAACCTGAGTTTGTTGGTGTGCACACCGTTTCATTCGCGGGCCAAAGCGATGTTTGTTCTGTTTCACAAAGAGCTTGATGGAGAGTCGTGGTTTGGCCCAAGACATGTCAAATGCTGCAAAATGCTGCTATTTTCACTGGACAGAGCAAGACAGGAGCATCAATTTACTCGAAAAAGTTTTGGCCATTTATAGTGCTTGGGGGAAAAAAAAAAAAAAAAAAACCCTCTCAGAGATATAGTCAGAGACACTACATATGGTTTAGTTCTTTTTCTAGAGCTGTGATTGTTCGTTTGTGTATTACTGCTGATCATATCTCTCTACTGCACTCTTTTACATGCTTTTTAAGCGTGAAGATCCATCTTAAACCCTCGTCGGCTTTTGGACTATTAAGCGATTACCAAGTGATTTAATAGAGTTTCAAACAAATCTTGATTTTCACTAAATGACTGGGAATTATTTGATTATTATTCTATACCACTCTCCTGTCTTAGCTCGGAGCTTACGCGATATGCATAATCTGTCCCCCCCCAAAAAAATGAAAAGTTCAATATTATGCGAAAGTCTATTTGCCGTCATTTGAGAAGCAGGCTAATGAACTCAACATACATTAAACTGCCTTCATCGTCTCACCTCATCCTTGGGAAAAAAAAAAGACCCAATAAGCATATATCCTGAAATTCTGCAGGTCTGGTATCTAGTTTGGCTCTGATCCACACACTCATAGCCCGTTCTACGATTCTCCACAGGGAATAAATAAGCTCTTAGAATGCCATTTAGTAGTGCTGGGCTTCTTCCCAGTTTTTCCATTTTAATTCATCCTAAAAGCTTACATTAGATCTTTGCCTCTATGCTGTGTATGTGTGTGTGTGTGTCAGCATGTCAGTTTCAGATGATCCAGCAATATTAAGAGGAAGAGTATAGCAACACCAGCAATGGAAATGTATGCATAAACATGCATTCAGCCTGAAAAGTCTTCGCAGTAATATTATTGTTACTCATGTATGAGAGCCAGAGTCAGCTTTTGGAAGAGGTGTGCTACTGTTGGTTTGTTGGTTCTCTCAGGCATAGTTTTTTTTATTTATTAATTAATTTTTTTTTGTGGCAAACTTCTGCTCATTGTGAACCAGAATATAAACAAGCAGTTGTGCAGCACTGGCTGTCTTTCATTCCGTGACAATGTAGAGTCGTCTATGTGTGAGCGCCTACAAAAGCCAGCATGTTGAAGTGACTGTTCCGGGCCGCTGTGTTTGTGCAGGGTTGTATCGTATCAACTTTCCCAGCTGCCTTGTCCACCCAATATTTCAATAGAGTTGCTTCATATAATGAATACTGCTTGGCATTCAACATGCTCTGAATGCTGACTGCCACCTCAGCTGTGTGTTAGTCTGTGTCTCAATCTGATGAGGACTTGTTTAATAGTGCAATGGCCAGATGTTAATAGTGCCATTGCCAGATGTTAAGGGGGAACTAAACAGTCTTTATGAACATTTAATTGTATATTTTCAATTGTTCAAAAGTATCATGAAAAACACATTGGTACAAATTTCAGGTCAGCATTTGGACATTGAAATATTTTATTGTGGATCCCTAATTCCTCTGAAGGGACCTTTCTTTCCATGTGGCGATCATAAAATTATCAAAGGCAAACAATATACAAAGACCCATAGTGCAATGGTTAATCATGCATGAACATAGGAACATTCATTAATATTATTTACCAGGCTCGATGAGTTTTTTGCGAGATGCAACAATTGAGTCTGTTTGAAGTAAAGTGCTCCACAGCGAGCGGACGTACCGCTGCTACATGCTGCTCCATCTGGAGCCACAGTGGCCTCACTGGCTTTTAGTGACAGTGCCAGGAATAATCCAGCTGTCCATATATGGTCTTTTCACTCACTTACCAACTAGTGGCATGCTGTACCAGGCTAAATTATGCTAATGCTACCTGGATGAGACAGATACAGGCGCAATGTCACACCGCCGTAATCTCTTCAGTCAACCCCTATGAGTCAATCATCCTTCTGCTGGCCACTCGTATCACTGAAATGACGCCAGCTGAGGGGAAAAGGGGTGGAGACAGGACATTGTTGTGTGCGTGTGTGTGTGCATGAAAGTGTGAATGTTAAAGTGCAAGTGAAGTCATTTTACCTTCGCCTTTCAATGGGTCATATATATGGATATATTGGGAAGTGGACACATGTATAGTGCCGTACACATTCTTTAACTAACATTGCAATATGCTAGTCCAGAGATCGTATTGATTTGATATTTTGTCTTGGGTAAAGAAAACACCAATTTTATAACATGTGGAAAATGTAACCCAAATAGTATGAGCTTGTTGCCTTAGCTAATGTAAAATACCTGCACTGGTAGAAATGTTTTCAATCTATGAATACAAGTGACCTGATTACTCTCCTGCCAGTCTCACACTAGCTCAGGAGTCAAACAAAAATCCCCAGACTATGGAGGTAGTTTTATTTATTTATTTATTTTTTTCAGCAATGGCTGGCAGTTCAACAATCGAGAATACAAGTTACGATCTTAAATGTGAGAGCCGAGCTCTTTTTGATTCACCTGTCGTTTCATGCTCCATCTCTCTCTTTATCCAATCACCAGTCTCTTCAGGTACGTGTATGTTTTTCCCTTTTCACACC
>OMNM01002050.1:12535-29424 GCA_900302745.1 Parablennius parvicornis | reverse complement strand
TAATTGTGTTTTTCAGTTGTGAATTAGAAGCAGTTTCATCATATTTCTGTTTTGTGGTCCTTTTTTTTTTTTTTTTTTTTTTTTTTTACTCCAGACTCCACCAGAGAAACAGCAGCGACCCAAGAGTTTACAATTAGGAGATCGACGGCTCACCCTCTCGCTGTTCCAGGGTGGTTCATCCCAACTGAGCCTGTCGAACCCTCTCAGCCCGCTGCCTGCGCCCCCGCACACGCCACACACACCGCGCAGCTCCAGTACGTAGCCAAAAAGCTGCCACTCCAAGGAAAGACCACACCACATGTCATCATTTTATTTTTCTCTTAAAAAATATGCCTCGCGCTCAGAAAATAGAAGAAGAATCAGGTCACACACACCAGCGCTCACGTTTGCACAGAGATTCACACATGTGGTCTGAAAAGCTTTTATTTCCTCTCTCCCGCGGTAGGTTATTCATCGCTTCTCAGTGACAATGATGGCAATACTATTGACACCCCAGGGACTCCCCCACCCATGCCTCCGAAGAAACACCCACACGAGATTGACAACCCAGGGTTCTCTTCAGAGGTACATCTGCTCTGAGAAAATAGCACCCTCTCTCGCTAATGCATATTTAATGGCGTGTAAACGCTAAAATATTCTGTTTTTATTTTTATTTGAAGTCCTAACACGAACTCTCGTCTCTCTTTCCCCACAGTTCACTCCTCCACTACCAATGAAAATTGAGAGCAAGCCTCCTCCACCCCCTCCCAAGGCTCGGAAGTCTATGTTCCCCTCGTACGAGCACCCCCCCCAGTAAGGCTACGCCTACACACAGGCCTCAAAGTTTCACCAATTCTCAGATTTTGGCTGTGATGAAATCGCAGTTTCGTTTGTGGCATTGCGGAATCGCCACAGGTAGGCTACAGGCTGCAGGACCGTCTACGTGGGAAGTCTGCAAGAGGAAGAAAAAGTATTTCTGATGCAAGTCTCTTATAATTCCAAGCAGTCCTTTGTTCTCGACGTCAACTGTTGTTTTGTTATTAAGCCGTGAGGAAGAATGTGTGTGTGTGTGTGTGTGTGTGTGTGTGTGTGTGTCTGTGTCTGTGTGTGTGTGTGTGTCTGTGTCTGTGTCTGTGTGTGTGTGTGTGCGTGCACGCGTGCAGTGACTATAAGAAGATGGTACTACTGTGTAATACTGGACGCAAGCTTTTGGGCACAGATATGAGAAGGTAACGAACCAGTTACGGCGGTGTATGTTTTTTTAAATCACTCACAGGAAAAAAGGAAATGAGCAATGTTGTGATATTTTATTTTTATGCGCTTGGAGTGACACTGGATGACCCATTCTCCCCCCCTTGAGCTGTTTACCGGCATTTAAACAGGATAAAGCTGCATTAGATAAGTGCTGAGCTTGAGAAATAGCAGGGAAAACATTGTACACAATGTACAGCCTCTGTCTGATGTGTACTTTCCTGTCCATTGATGGGGTTTAGTAGTGAAATGATCAATTTATCGTAAACCACAAGGTTTTTTTTTGACACTGGATGGCATTATTGAATGTGCTGCAGATTATTATGTTATTTTGATGTATATCATGAACTGAATACTGTAACTGATGCTTCCGGGCTGACATTCATCATGTTGATGGTGGTGTGTAGAGGAAGCACTGTTTTTTTTTTTTGTTTTTTTTTGTTTTCCTTTAAGGAATTAGTTCAACATTTTGGGAAATGAGCTTATTTGCATCCCGGCTGAGAAATGAGATCATCGCTGTCAAACTGCTCTGTTTAGCTGGGGCCAACATTAAAAGGTGAAGGTGGAAAAAACCACCTACGAGCACAGTTAAAGCTCCGAGTTAATCTTTGCAAAATGCTTCATTTCACAAACAACAATTTGTGGTTCTACAAAAGGTTTCGTGTGTTTGCGAAGCAGCCTCGGAAGAGTTCAAAAGACGAGCGCTTCGAAGGAAACAAATTACCTCCTGTAAAACCACAAATTGTTTTTATTTTTTATTTTGGTAAACAAATTAGATGTGACTTTTAATTACTGAGCTGTGTCACTTTTGTTAAACATGTTCAGATTAAAGTAAATAAGTATTTTCTAAAATGTCAAACTACTCCTTAAAAGAACCCAAAGCGCTGTATGGTACAAGCAATAAAGGCCTCAGAAATTTCAGGTTTTGCTAGATTTACTTACATTTTTATCAATTTCTTACTGAATTTTAAATTATTGCTTTTACTGCATGGATTTAAAAAAAACTTTTCCATGCATTCTTTTTCACAGACATGGTAAATTTTTAATGTGCCTTTTTTTGTTCTTGAAAATATGCAATACAATTGTTAAATCTTGGTAACCTTTTTTTATCTAAAGAGATCAAATAATAATCAAGTTGTCAGTATTGTTTTTAATTTGTTTCTCAAGGGATCAACTTCTTTGTACAGTATACAGTGTCTAATAAGCATCAATGAAAAATTTATACAAACACGTGCTTCGAGAGATATTTGATGATTTTTGTTTATGAACTAGTTCCTGTTGACTGAACAAAAATAAAGACTTTGAAAAACCATCAAATCTCCCATTTTTTTTTGATGACATTGATTATTTGAGAAAGGCATTATCTCCATCTCGTCGCTGTAGCGAATACAGATGGCTCTCTGTGCCCTCGGTGGCAGCGCAGCTCTCTCTCACACAGACACTTCTTTGGAAGCTCACCATAGTGTGAAAAATTGCCCATTTGTGCTCAAAATATCGAACAAACTGGTACGAAAGTGGTGATTTGTGCTTTTCAAATACCATCAAAACTGGTGCAGGTAAATGATGCTGCAGTCGCTCACGCAGACGGACGAGCTGCAGCGATTTTATCCGGAGAGGCCTTCTCCTGGGAGGACTTCAGGAGATGTTTATAGGAGTTGTGCTGATGGCTGCTGCTCCTGCTAATCTGGATTGTTAATGGCCTGTCCCTTCCTGTCAGATAGTGACGTACAGGATATCGCTCTCACTCCACGTCTGGGGGCAGTGAGCATTTGGAGTGATGTTCACTCATGTGATGAGAGACATGTTGTAAGTGCCAGCTTCAGCTGGATGCGCTCTTACATCGCCATGGTAACTGTGTTTATGTCTTCATAGGGTACAGATTCACAAAAGTCTTATTTACATCGCAAACATCTCACCCGACTCCCGTAAGCCGGAGACACATCTGTGTTTAACTTTGCGCTGCTCTCCAGTCTGCGGCCAGTTTCCATTGACAGGGAAGTTCTTTGTATTTCCATTTGGTCTTTTTTCAAGTGCAGAAGCAAAGTATTTTTAGTCATTTAGTGCACGATTGCTTTTGGGATGTTTTTCATAAGACTATTTTGAAGACGATTTATTCTTTTTTATTTTATTTATTTTATCGACTGGCAGCTTCTTCTGAAAGTGGGATTTTACAAGAAAATGAAGTGAATGAACAATAACAGACAACAAAAAGCATTAACAAAAGTCAACGGGGAACATGATAACATCAGGAGAGAGGTTAATTTGACCGTACTCATTAATTATTTGTATTTATTGGTAATAGTTAACATGTACTATGGATCTCTTTAGCCTCACAGTGAAGAATTCACAGTTAAATTCTAGGTTTTTGTTTATATTTTCTTGGTGTGTGCACGGGTTTTCTCCAGCTCCTTCCCACAAACTGAAAACATGCGGCTGAAGCTAACTGTGGACAATAAGTTGCCTGTAGTCAGACTTTGGGAATATGGTTGCTGGTTCGAATGCCACAGCTGATAAGTCACCACTTTGACCTTGCTCTCAGGTGGCAGCATACCTCCAGAAAATAGTTATACATAAGTTATATGTGGACAACATTCATGTTCTGGACTGAAAAGGCTCACTTACAAAGATTTGTTTCTTGGAATCACTTAACTTTCCTTCAGTGTTGCACTGTGCGGCTCTCCAGGATATCAACACCACTCCTTCCTGTCAGAGACATTTACAATGATGAGCCAGCTATGAGGTGAAGAACCTGGAAATTTCGTTTGCATGTTCTCTATGTGTGGGTCTTGCCTTGGAACCCAATTTTCTCCCAGACTCCAGAAATATACCTGTTGTTCACTCTGAAATGTAAACATGAACGTGACTGTCTGTCTCTGTGTGTTTGCCCCGTGATGGACGAGTGACCTTTAGACTGTGTACTTTCCCTTTACATACAGTCGTCTTCTTATTGAACCGTCCACTTGACCTCCTAAGTCTTTCCTGTTTTCTTTTTTTTTTCTTAAAGACAATCTACGTTATTGTGATTCTGTGACAGAGAACTCTTGTGTCTGATCTATTCAGTTTGTTCTTCAGGCTGAACCGTGAGGTGATCCTTGGTTGAGGTGATGACCTTGATGCACCACAAAGCGCTTTGAAAGTTACTAATAAGATCCCAACAGTCAATCCTATAATTCACTGGTATTGAAGAGGAAGATAAATATTACTAATATATTGACGGAACCATCATGTTTCTCTGTTCTAATAAAGAGTCCAGCTGCTGCATCTTAAACATGCTGTAATTTCTGAATGTTTTCATGATTCCAACAGTGATCAAAACATGAATGATGGTCTTAAAAGTTTATGGGTCTTTTTTGACCTGATTTAAGAAATCCTACAAAAGATATGCACTTCAAACAAGTACAGCTACATTTGTGCCGCTTTAACTGACGTCATGTGATGATGAGCCTCGGTGCTGCGTAATAGCAGCGTTCAATGAGTCGGGACTAAAGACCATTAGGTTGGTCAGCAGAAAGTTCTGTGCCATACAGCTTTAAATGCCATTGATGCAGTCATTTATTAGGGTGAAAGGATCTGTGTCAGAACGGTTAAACAACAGATCCAACTAAGTGTAAATTCACATTATATCCAAGGATGAGATGCCCCACGGCTAACATAGAACAAGGTTTTTCATTGTAAAGTTTCAGTCACTGAGGCTTTTTTCTGTTGATTGAACACCAGTTTTTAATTACACATTATTCAAAGTTTGTAGTTGATGCTAATGTACTTTTATAATTAGATTTTAATGTCCTTCAACAGGTGTTTCCTAAACAATGATGTGTACATAATGAAATTACAGTTGGATTCTAGGGATTTAAACCATATTTGCTCTTTATTTAGTTTTTTTAGTTGTTTTTTCTTTTTTTTTTTTTTTGTTTAATCCATCCCTGTCATGATGAATCCCTCCCATCCATAGAGACAGGAAGACCGCTGAGACGGAAGCCGCGGCCTTGGTAGGACTTAACTTCCTGCATCAAAGGAGAATATGCCCCTTTCTTTACTTTGTCCATTTAGCTGCTGGAGGGATCCCAAGTCTGTGTGGAGTGGGATTAGCTGCACCATTGTATCTCTGCTTTGAACCTCACTAGGTGGTGCCAGAGGGTGTGAACTAATGTAGCATTGCAAAGAGGTCTGCTGCATTTTTTTTTTTTTTGAAGGGCTCTATTTACTCTGAGTTGGTTTGCTGGGCATGAGTGCACTTTTCAGGAACGCCCAGCATCACATTCTCATGCATACTCAGTCACAGCTACGTTCAGGCACACCTGGGAGCTGTCAAAAGCAGGCACACACTCTCCTTTTGTGGACTAGCAAACAGATACACCAGAGAAGAAGAGATTATAAGTGCTTTTCCTCATCAAGTTTATGTTTTGTCCCTCGAATGGTGCAGGAGCTGGTCTGGCCTCCTTCCAGCTACAAGCAGCTTCTGTAGTCCCGCGAGCAGCTTAAACTATCTGCAACCTGACTGGGAAGACTCTTAAAGCCTTTGTGATGGCAAAGAAGAAGAAGAAAAAAAAACAAAAACAAGTTGAGCATGCTTTCTTGTTTTATTAATATACACTGTACTCTCACAACAGTCACATGTATTTTTTTAGCATTTTTAGATGGGCACAGAGTTACGTCATGTCCAGGCAGCAATGCTTGGGGATCTATCCAACAGGACTGAATATAATTTGTTCTACTAAAATATTAATATTCAATGGTGCAATCTGATGAGGTTGTGATTTACCTGCAACACTTGAACAATTCCACCTTTTCTACACAGTCAGAACACCGTATTGACAGCAGAAATTGCAATTAATGGCACCACAGCAGGACAGTAGTCATTACTGAAATTGCTGGCATAAAAGATAAAAGAATACGTTTTTAATAAGTTCAAACAATGACCAATTGATTTCAGCACAAAAAAAAGCTTCAGTGGAGAACAAATTGACTTTTCAGTTTTTAACTTTCGCAGGACTGCTGGGTTTGGTCTTTTGTTCGGACACTTTCAGACAAGACAAACACGGATATCCATCCAGAAACACATTATAATCATGAGTCAGACGCTTCCAAAGAGTCTTTTTACCATAGATGAGCACCGTGGCGGCGACAGTCGTGTAGACTGACGTGAAGAAGAACGTGAGCACGATGGCGTTCTCGTGGTTCACCACTATCTCATAGCTCACGTATAGGTCCACCACCAGGAAGATGATGAAGATGGCCACGAGGCACAGAGCCATCTGGATCACCCTCATCTGAGAGCCCAGCTTCGGGGCGTGGGCCCCATTGGTGCTAGCCTTCATGTTGTGGAGATGGACCGCCAAGTGGACGGAGATGGAGATGCAGCATTTCATCATGAGGAGCCCTGGCAGGACGTCAGAGAGGAGCAAGTAAAGGACCTCGTACGCCCGGCCGGACATGGTGTCGGGGAATAAAACTCCGCAGTCTCTGTTGGTTCCGGTGTAGTTGTCCGAGTGAAACACGACGAGCATCGGGATGCAGGTTCCCAGGCCGCACAGCGGGATGAGAATCACCGCTAAGGTCACATGCTTGAGGATGACAGCCTGGATGTGTGTGTAGCAGTGGTTGGGTGTGTTGACCAGTTTGGTGCTATAGTAGAAAGTGAGGAAACCGGTGTCCCACATGATGGTGAACTTGGAGCTGAATATGAGCATGAGAATGATGGCGTAGGTCATCTGCGCAATGCGGCAGTTAGCGTCTATCTCGTCCATGGTCATCCAGAAGTAGCAGATAACCTGATGGGCCACGTTGGCAACGGACAGAGCCACGATGATGGTTTCACTTGGACTCCATTTCTTTTGCTGCTTGTAGTTCCACAGACTCATCACAAAAATGTAGCTATTAAAGAAGACAGTCAGGACAGCCTGCAGACCGGTCATTACCCAGACTGCCATTTTATTCAGCCCCAACATAATGACGATCTTTAGCCAAAGTGCACGCAGAGTGAACTTTTATGAGAAAAACTTTATGCCTCCGTGTCCTACTCGGCAGTCTGTGTGGGGTTCTGAAGAGCTTTGTTTTTTGCTGCGTTCAAAGAGTCAGATGACAAGAAGGCAAAAAAAAATTTATGCACACACACTCCAAACCAGACGATTCTTCATTTCTGTGACAGAACAGAATCAGTCACTGTTTGTCAGTTCGGGGCCTGGGGAAAAAGATTCACACTTTCAGCTTTTGAATAACATAAAATAGATACAAATAGGCTCAATTAAAAACCTCACGTTATATTTAAAGAAATATCTGTGAAATGTGAATTTTAAATGGTCGTACATACGGCGATCCAAAATTTTAAAAAGCAAGAGTGATTAAAGACGGATTATGACAAAATATGTCTTCCATTTTTACCTCAAACGAAGCTCCCTCGGGTCAGGAGAGGCTTTCTATCACTCTGATTCCAACTGACGATTTTTGCTCACATGTTGTTTGCTGCTCATCATCACAATACATTTGTCTGACTCAATAGCTTTGGCTGCCGTTTCTTTTGTTTCCTCTATCTGAGTATTAATCCTTGCCTTGAGTCGTCTGCAGGAAGCACGCAGCAAGGTGAAAAAGCCTCAGCTTTAAGCGCTCCAGAGGGATTTATATGTAAGCATTAGTCTGATTTGCATCTGTTCTGACCACAGGTTGCGGTGACTGTCTTATTTGCATTGACAGAGTGGGCAGGGTACGTGCTCGTTATGGATATCCTGTGACTTTACTGTATGTCTCTCACTGCAGCATGACAGCCCAACCAATCCGCAGACCAACATCCACCACAGTCCGCATGCAAATCGCTTTTCCTGCAGCACTGCCACATATTTACAAACACTGAACCACCTACACACCCATTTAGCCGATAAGAAAAGTCAATCACCTTTAAATCACCTTCAGGAGCCTTGCTCACGCGCCACCTTATCACTGTGGTTTATGCTGTGGAGGACATGAAGTTTGCGAGCCCATTTTTAACAAGATGCTGCCTTAAATTGACTCATTGCTCAATTTGGAAATCTTATTTATTTGTTTATTTGGTCTCCTTATGCAACCAAAGTCCTAATTATATAAGCAGTAAACATGGTTTCCCAGGGTCTGTAACCAGTTCTGTTTATGAATATCATCCTAACTTTGTCTAATTTAATACTTCATTGAATGAATAGTTTCCTACAAGACAATCCAAATTCAAAAGACAGATTCAGCCTTTTTGCACAACTGCATGAAAAAGCTCTTTGAATCTAGATGTGAAGGAAGACTGCAGCAGACTGAGCCTTTGCCTTTTTTGGTTCTAATTACCACGCTAACAGTTAGAAGCTCTGCCTTCTAAGAAACTTAATATCAAAACACAGATTATGTGGTTTCCCGATGATGTTGCCAGAAAAGTCATTGTAATCATTAATTATTGTATCTATTTCCTCCACTTCATGTCAGGATCAAAGGACAGATTCAGGCACGCACATGAAGGAGCCTTGATGGACGAGCTCTTGCTTAAAATGGAGGCTTGAGTAAACAGAGAGATATAGAAATTAACATGAAACCATGAATGGTGACAGTTTTAAATTTGTACTCATTTAGGACAAACAAGTGAAAGTCAAACAAAGGAGAGGCACACTTCATTACTTGAGACCATGTGTGATTGTGTGTGTGTGTGTGTGTGTGTGTGTGTGTGTGTGTGTCTGTGTGCGTGTGTGTGTTTTTGTGACAGACACTGGAGACCACCTAAATATATTTACCCTGAAATATTACAGTGATAAAAAAGTAAACTCCCAACCATCCGTGTTTGTAATGATTTATCCAACTCAGAGTGCTGCAGCTGATCCAAGCCTGCTGTGGGTGAAAGCAGGTACACTATGAACCCGTCACTAGGACAAACAAAACATGGAGAGACACACGTCTCACACGCACATTCACCTCGACAGGCAATTTAGAGTTACCAGTTAAACTCAAAAGTGTGTTTTGGAAGGAGGTAGCCAGAGAAAACCAATGCTTGCACAAAGAAAACGTGCAAAATTCACATACAAGCTTATCAGACTTTAATCACTTCATCAGACAGTCTCATGTTACCTATTGAGACCTTGAAAAGAAAATCATTGCTATCGAAGAGGGTTAAAGTATTCCTGCTTTTCACGTCCACCAAGGACGTAATAAAGTCATTGGGATATATTTATCTGTCTGTCTCTCTACATCTGCAAGTGAGATTACGTCACAACTATTGCACCCGTTTAGTAGAAATTTTCACCACAGATAGATATTAGACCATTTTGGAGGTGATCCAGAAGGTTTTTCCAGGTCAAACTTTGGCGGACGTCAGAAATCTCTGATCGCTCTCGTTTGACATGATTTTCCTGTGAAGTCTTAGAAGTTGTTGCCAGAAGTGTTGTAGTGGAAGTAGAAGGATCATCTGAAATGTACTGCAGTATGGAACAAAGTAGCTTCAAAACATGTGAAAAAAAGATGTTACAAATACACATATAGACACCAACTCACCTCAGATACATTTTTGCCTCAGTCAAGGAGGTTATAAAGTTTTTTATTTTGTCTGTTTTTCTGTTAACAAGATATCTCAAAAGTTAACAAACTGACCTTCATGCAATTGTTACACAAGTGCATTTTGATGAAAGGAAAAACCCATTAAATTTTGCTGGTGATCCAGATCAAAAAATAATTGTTACAAATTTTAATTTCACTATATACTGTCACTTTAAATGACAAGTGCAATGTGGGAAATGAAGTCCTAGCATGTTTTGGTATGTTGTTATCCTGTTATGCTCTGGTGCTATACTGCAGGTGTGTGTGTGAAATGACTGGTGTTAGGCCAGTGTGTGCTGAAAGAGGAATAAACAGCCACGTGGAAGAAGGTAACAATAAGGTCTTATCTTGTGTGCTTTCAAATTATGAAATAAAATAATGGGATCACCAAACTAACTAAATAAATAAAGGCAGTTAATTAGGATGTGGAATATGTGTCATTTTCCTTTGTCCATGTTGACCCTTGGTGGAGGTCAGAAATCTCTGATTGCTTTGGTTTAGTTTTTTTTCTCTTTTCAGCTTTACAGCAGGTGAAACCTTCACAAAACATGCAAACTCAACACAGAAAGGCCCAACGTGCAATGAAGTAAGACTGCATACCACAAAAAGATTATATATAATTGTAATTCAAGGTAAACATGTGTCTTGGGGTGAAGTTCTGGTTCATGCGAGTAGACGTTATAATTAAGCGGAAAGCATATCTTCAGAAAATTGATATAATTGGATGTAATGTTTCCTGAAGACATGGAGCTACTGTTGTGTTTGTCGCTGTGTGGATTGGTGGGAAGGGAATGACAACTCGTCTCCCCACATCACTTCCAGCTGCACTGATTAATTCAACATGGACTTTTTGAAGCTGGGATCAGGCCAATACTGAGGGGAGGTGAGGCCGCAGGCACAGCACTGATTCTGCCGACTGAAGGTGTCAGCTGCAGGTTACCTCCTCAGCTGTAACAGCTTAGAGTAGACTAATAACTAGTTTACTGGCTGCCTTGCCACATATTGCAAAAAACAAAACAAAAAAAAAAAACACATCTGCAGAAACAAAGCAATTTTGTGGCTCTTTGTTGTACAAATGATTTTCTTGGTTGGAGACAAGCACAAAAAGGAAGACAGGCAGAACTAACATGACTGACACTAGATATTCTGCTTCATTAGGTGCAAAGCTTGAATTTACAAGAATTCTCTGGGAATAGCCTCTCTCCCGACACAAATTGTTTACTCCATGTTTATGCACAAGTATCTTTTTTTTTTTGCTCGTTCATTTTGACGAGTTCTGCAATTACTAACGTCTCCAATTAAGCAATTAAGATTCATTCCAACTTCGAACCAGGCAGAAATACTGATTGCTTTTACAGTGCCACATTCTGCTTTATTTCAACACCATGCAAAACCCATTCAATTAGGTTTTATCTTTTCCTTCTCATTTTTAAAAGATAACTGTTGTTAAATTATGCATCCTTTGGAAAGGAAATGTGCAAATATTATTCCATTATGTTTTGTCAGCCCTGATATCGTCGAGTATTAGCAAATGAAGCCATAAAATCTGATGCGCTGTGTGCTCAAAGCAGGACTTAGACAGTATTCATTTGCTTGAGTTGGAGGTTTTTATTGTACACAATTAAAAAACAAACAATAAGAGTAAACTAAAATGTACATCATAGAAATAAGCCTTAACAAAAAATACAGTTTTCGCTATGTACATTTTACACAGTTTTTTAGCAAAATCCCTGTAATCATGGATTGTATTATGAAACCTTTCCTTTAAAAAAAAAAATGTATTTACAATAGCGGTAATGTGCTACGCAGTGCATCATCACAGTCAACAGTTGTATTTATTATTGTACGAGATACATTTTAAAGTCACATTGACAAGTCTGTAGCAATTCAAATACCAGTGCTCCCATTGTTCTGTTATATAATATTGCACCTTTTTTTCACACTAATACTTCACATAAAATAGAATGTAGAAGATATTCATCAGAAGGTGTACCTTTATACTAAAAAAGTGACAGGAAGTGGGCTGTCCATCACACAGGGTATCCAAATCGATGGTCGTATTTCATGCTTGTGGGTCTGCTCTCTGTAATAGTTGTGCCATTATTCCCAGCTGGGAAGTTTTGATTCGACTCGGTGACGCTGGGCAGTTGTTTCCTCACCGAGCTGTAGACCACCCCGTGGTGAGTGCGGTACCCCAACACTGAGCGGAGGCTGGAGTGTCTGCTGGAGGGCCTGCTCTCCGGGGCCGGGGCATCCACCCTGGAAAAAAATGAGGAGGCAGTGTAGGCGTCAGTGAGGGGGATCCTTTGATCTGAGATCAATTTCATGGATACATGAAATAGTCTCCAGGATTTGATTCAATACCTTATTTCATTTGCGACCTCCTTCTCGTAGCGACGCTTGTGGCAGCAGCAGATCAGAAGCCAGATGAGAAGCAGGAGGAGCAGCAGCAGCAAGAGAGCGCCTATCACCGCTCCAGCGATGACTCCCGCTCTATTGGTGGCTGGAGGAGAGAACCCAATGGTTCGACATCAAACGAGTGCAATTCCCCTCAGCCCCGCATACAGTCATAAAATCAAGTCTCTATGAGAACTGTGGTTCAGCATTAAAGACTTCAGTAAGTACAAACACTGAAGGAAACAGGAAACAAGGTGTTCTGGGTTAAGAATTAAATTAGCTGATGATAACATAGACTTACGGTTGTATGCGTTCAGCGAATATTCACACTGTCCGTTGCCAACAGGATTTTTGGCCTCGCACATGTAACTCCCAGCATTGCCTTCTGTGTGGTTTCTTATCAGCAGCTCCCCACTCTGTGAGTCTTCATGAAAGAAACGCGTTGTCAGCACATTTGGGTTCATACAATATATAAATATAGCTACTTAAATGTACAGGTCTGCACTTTCATTATTGCTCACCTTGAGTTGCAGTGGCTGGTAGTGAGCCTCCATCCGCTCGTTTCCACACATAATTGATAGGAATGGATCCCTTCATAGATTTGCATCGGAGGGAGACAGTGCTGCCTTTCTCCTCACCACCGTCAACCCAACACTTTGGTGTTGATGGGGGGACTAAGAAAAGAAAGGACAAAACACGAGGAACAATTAGGGTGGTAACACAGGGTGGTACTTCATTAGGAGAAACACAGAGGTGAACATCTGGGAATGGCTGCAGAGAAATTGTGAGCTCCACAGAGTGAGACGAGAGGTTCAGGTAAACAGCAGCACTGAAAAGAAGAATGGGAAGCTTGAGAAAATGAAACGGGTAAAACCGGTAAAAAGGAATTTCCTCTCCTCACCCATCACCACCAGGGTGACTTTTCGAGTATCGACACCCGGTAACTTCTTGACTTTGCACATGTAGGTGGCTGTGTCTGAAGTCTTCAGGTTGGAGATCAGGAGGGACGCGTCGCCCTGACTGGGGTCTGCCTTGAACGTCACCCTGTTGGTGAGGCTCATGTCGTGCTTGTGTATCTGCCCGCCTGAATAGGACACGAGCTGAGATGCAAAGAGAGTGAAGTCATTATTTTAAGATAATGACGGGGTATGCTATTGAAAAACAAACCTAACAGCGAAACCCCCACTGATGTGTGCTTCCTGCACGCTCCAGTCTCACAAACCCCCCAGACAGGTTTTTTCTGTCATGTTTCCATTTTCAAACGTACACAAACGCACCAGTCTATCCTTCTGTGTCATGTCTGGCATGACGTTGAACCACTCGATATCCAGCTCTCCTGTGTCCTGAGGGTCAGGCGTGTAGGTGCATCCGAGGAGCACAGAGGAGCCGTGGGCTGTTTGAATCGTCTGCGGCCCCGAGGACGTCACCTGCATCGCATCTGTCATAGAAAATGCATTTGAAAAATCAAAACAGACTTCTTTAATTCACACTTCTTTCTACCTATGATTTTAATAATTAACCACCAAGGCAAACACAGACCAGCAAAGGACAGAATAAAACTAGTTTCATTAGCAAATGTATGAATATTGTCCTGCTTTGACATTCCAGCTTTGGGCCTGTCTGTGCTTGTAAGCAGTCTCAGGGTGGAGCAGGAGTGCTGATGTGAGAATAATTCGCCTCTCAAGTCAAAGCAAGGATTCGAGGGTTTTGAAAATACACAATTGTAATATTTTAGCACAAATGAGTTACATGTTAATTCAATACTCCGTGGGCTCCTGACCAGCCAGAAAAGTATTAGCATGTAATGATAAAAACGGAGTAAATGAACCAACAAGAAAAACGCAGCTAACTCGTGACAGTTGAGTTTTCCCCGTGCTGACATACACCCTGCTGAGTCACTGTTCACAGCCACAGATTTAATTATTGCTGATAGCCTGACATGAACAAACAATACTCACTGCTCATTAGAATCACATCTGAAGATTTTTCCCGCACATTCTGGTCATTCATCTTGATATCGTCTTTGCTATATAATTTTTTTCCCACTTAGATGTTTAACCTTCAGAAAACATCTAAATGGAGCATAAATCAAATCAGCCTCTCTTTTGAAACCATTTGTTGTCAGAGCCACTGTAGCCCTCTGAAAGCAATTCAATGCCACGACAAACAAAACAAAGTGTGTCAGATGTATTTACAAAAGCGTACAAATGGCAGATGTAATGAGGGGAGGCTGAGAAAAGCTCAAAGTTAGTCAGTCACATGTTTACACTGTGAAAGGCCCCTTGGGCACAACACCCATCTATGCAAGATGTGCCTTCTATGTGAAGCTGAACCACATTGGTAGTGAACTCAGACGCCATTGTTTCAGTACATTAAGCTGTGGATATTTCACTCTTGTACACTTTGTTATTGGCTCAGACAAAAGGCTTGAATGTCTCCAGATGAACTATGGGATCTTAAAAAAAGAAATCAATCAATCCCTTCAACACTTGACAATCTAATGAAATGGTGTAATGTGAAGGCTTTGTGGCTCCGAGGATGAGGTGGAATGTAACAGTAGTGTTTTCACCATTCAGTGTCTGCACACTCTTGATTTAATTTTACCTCTGTTTTTATAATGTTTTTACATTAAATGGGCGGCTTGGACGGTGGCCCGGGACTAATTTCCCCCTCCGGTACAATAAAGTCTCTCAGGGTTCTGCTTTGGAAATGCACACAGCCAGATTGACCCATAGCAATGGCAGTAGAGGTATGAATGGAATGCAGGGTGCCTGTCATCCTGGTCAAATGATATGCTCATGGTTCACTGAATGTCTGTATTGCACTTCATGGGCTCACTTCACCAGCCAGGAGTATGTACGAGTGGACAACGACAATGACACACCAGGTGATTCAATCCTCTCAAATTAAAAAAAAAAAAAACCTGCCTTGATATATTTGGGATTCCCCCATGGTCTGAATATTCATGATTAACCACAAAAGAATCTGTCAGCAGGTGAAAAAATAGGAAGTCAAATGCATACCAAATGAGAAATTTGTCTTATCAAAGCCTGAAACACACTGGTTAGATATGAAGTCATACTCACCTGCCATCAACTGGATTGTTATCAGAATCAGCACTGTCAGCTGAAGCGCCACGCTTGTGAAAGCAGACTCCATTATATCCCTGAAAGCAAGTGGAAACATTAAGTAAAGAAGTGTAATTTCAACCAGTGTTTTCCATCTTTGAACTCTTGTTTTTGTGTCTATTTTAATTCATTTGAAGTGGAAACATTTTTCTTTTAAGGTTATCATCCACGTTTCTAATGGTGTTGTTTATTTCGCCTCAGAATAGAGGAACTGCTGTTATACATCCCCTTTCCATTGAGCAGACGGCATATTTAATGGTTTTTATTTAACAGAAGGCAGACAAACTGTCAGTACACACTGAAAATAACATAAAGGTTACAGGTGAAAAATATAAGAGTGGATACATACCTTGAAGTGAAGTTACAATCCAAACTGAATGTGATTCCTTCGAGGACTGTCTGAGTGTCACCGGCTGTGTGGCTCGGTTATTTTGTTCTCAGGTGAAACTCAGCAGCAGTAACTAAGGCCACACCCTCTCTGTCCATAGTACATCTGCTGGCCACTCCTTGAGTAGGAAACAAGTCAGACCTCCTTCTTTCCGGTTTATTTTTTACACATGGATTAGTTATGAAAGAAATATGTCCTTATTCTATCAAAATAATAAAATACCTTCTCTTGTCAAAGAAAATCAGGAAAAATAGCAATAACTGTTGATAGTTAAGTTGCTGGAATTTCCTGTATAATTAGAGACCTGCGTATGTGTGGAAGTTGACTTGAGAGGTTAATATTTACCTTTTGGTGTTGAGTAGTTCAACAACTATGTTACCGTGCAGCTTTTGAGTGCAGGTTTTATCTGTTTTCTGTCATTTCATAAATAAGCACAGCCCCCCTGAGTGCTGGTGTGTCCTGCATACTGAATGTATCCTGCTCAAGTGTTTTCCCAGAGTAAGTTTGTCTTGAGTCAATGTATTGAGGTTTTTTTGGTTTTTTCTTTACTGGCATTTCCTCAACACACCTTCCTGACACACCCAAGACATCAGTTTCACTGTTGTTGTTGTTGCTCCCAGGCAGCCAGTTTAAAATTAGATGATATGTTGATTTTACCTGATTGTCAGCATAGTGACAGACCAGTAAACTGCTAAGCAAACACTGCTACTAATGTCTGGATGATTCAGGATCATTTCAACGTCTTATCAGCTATGAATGATTTAACCAACTGAGACGTTTTGACCTGGAGGTCATCTTGATTTATGTGGTTGTTTTAATGTGAAGATCTTCACTGTGCTTGATGATGTGAAAATTAAAAGACGGACATTTTTTATTGAAGTTAGATGGGCTGGTGAAATTATTCAGTATTGATTGTATGAAAGTGTACAGTATGAGCACTGAGTGTGACGTTGACCATTAGGGAAGTTAAGTGCTGGGTTAATGCCATCCTGCCAATAATGTTCATTAAAGAGATGGACAAGTTAGTAACGCTTGGCATGAAACATGATTAGAAAGCAAATTCCCCCTCCTTCTTTTTTGGAGGCCTACTGAGCATCTGCAAGCTTTATACTTGAGCTTCATGCAGCACGTGTGATTGACATTACACCAATAAATTCATCTCCGTGAGCGATGCTGAGAGTGTGACAGGTTGCGTGAGCTATATGCGGTAT
>OMNM01002050.1:0-12454 GCA_900302745.1 Parablennius parvicornis | reverse complement strand
GGCATTGGAGCACTGAGCTGAACAGACTGTGTGACAGGACGAGGCGGGACCAAACGGACAGTATTGGGACACTGCACAAGATCACCATTTACGCTGCGGGAGTGCGTGTGGACAAGCGTGATGAATACATTTGTGACCGCTGACCTGAATGCTCTGAACTTGTTGCAACTTTACTCTTTCACAGCAGCCTTTTATTTTTGTCGCCCAGTGCTTTCTTAATTATTCCACTAAAGTTGGTAGATGGAAAGCAGTGAAGCTCCACGGTTTCATGCTTCGTCTTTATAGCCAGCACACAATATATCTTCGCAGATTTGGCAAAGGTAGTCTAATCACACCACAGGGTAGCAAACAAAGCACCTTGACAGATGTCCAAATTACAAGTAAACAGCGTAGCAGGGGGAGGGCAAACAAATGACCAAAACAGGGCAGGGAGAGTGCTAGAGAAATCCCGGGCTTGCCAGCAGCCATACTGAAATAGCACAGCAGCGTGACTCACGGTGTGTCAATGTCAGGGAGCCAGTTAGGCACATATATTCGTCTTTTTAAGGTGGAACGCCACCGGGACAAGGATGGCGCTTCTGGCCGAGGGAGGCAGTCACTCAGACCGTCAAAGAGCTACGTGAGTGGAATGCAGCCGGCACACTTTGGACCACACACCATATTCATGACCCCCTGAGTCTCTGCAATTAAATGTCCACGCTGACAGGGAAATTGATTTTTCTTTCTTTTTGTCTCCTTTACACAAATCAGTCTTTATCTGCAGATGCCCTCGTCATGAACATATAGGCTGCAGTCTTCCTCATTGGTTTAAGTGTTTCTAGTCATATTCCAGTTCTATCTGTTGTCTTATTACAGTGTGAGATTGGCATGATTGCTCCCTCTCTCCCAGTTGAACATATTTTCAGCTGCTCCTGCCCTGCGTGCTTTCCATGAGCCAGACTGCAGAATAAATAATAAAGAGGGAAATGCAAAAATCCTTCCCAGCCTCTGTGGTTCTTTATCTCAGTAAGTAACCCACTAAGGAAAGGGCATAGCTCCCATCAAAGCATGCCTGGATGAAGCTGGACACAGCAGGACAAAGTCCCATTGGTTGCTATGCTCTCATTCTCCTGTATTAATGATATTGAAACTAGCGCAGCCAGACACAGTGCCCCTATGGTTTTATTTTTTACATCTCTACTACTGAAAAAGGACCGAAAAGAGGAAAGGAGATGACAGGAAGCGAGAAATAGAGGGAGGAAAAGATTAACCTGAAAATATGGCATCCCACATATACCTTGGCTGAAATCTGTGAGAGGTGAACGGGGTTACTCCACTGAATAGACATCAAGGACACAGAGACCGTGCCAGTAAATCACCTCCATGGTGAATCTCCGTCTGCATGTGCACAATTATGTTGTGTTCTATCATCAGCAGAAAGCCCATATAACCAAGAATGTGTGCCAAAAGCTTATCCCTTGCATGCATATGTAACACTTTCTGAGGATTGAAATTAGACAGGTGCTGTTAGACCTTTGTCAAACTAGAAAACTCTTGACGGTCCTTCTTGGAGGATGCCTCTCCTTCGGCCTGCTTCAACTTCTAACCTCTGAACTTGAAAAGGCAGGAGGACCAGTGACCTTCAAGGCGGAGGTGAAAAGCACATGGTATGGTCCTTGCCATCCTTGCCACAGTTTGCTTTTGTCTTTTGATATTATTGCACTACATTTGCTCCATTATTTTCTTTACAACAAAATCTGTAAAAACCCCAAAATATTGTCATTAAATATGCTGTATACAGCTTCTCCCCTTTTAGCAGGGATTTGATATTGGGCCTGATGCCTCAAGCGTCAGGTTTGAACAGGTGCTGAGGGCATTTGGGTCGGAACTAAGATATTGGGTGTTGTGGATTGGCGTGCAATTCTTCCACGTCGTATTTTGTGAGATGCACAAAGAGAAGAGAGCTCTGGAAAGGATCATCATGCACTGACAGGTTGCAAGGAGCTACAAAATGTGTGAGGGATTCGTAATCGCGATTGTGATGCGCGACTCGTATTTTGTAACCAGTGGGAAGCAAGCGGTGCATCGTGGCACGAAACAGCGCGAGCGACAGGGAGTAGAATACCCAATCGAACCCTCATTCAAGGAGTGGCGATATGTTCTGACCACACAATGTGTCAAAAGCAGATGTGCAGCAGGAACAGAAGACCACAAGGTTTCATATGCTGTGTAAGCCTCTCGGGAGAGGTGTGACGTACAGGGAAGTGTGGAGTCAGTTATGTGTCAGTCTGTGATTGGGCAGTGAGCTCTGGCTGTCATGAAGCAGTCACTCCACAATGTCAGTGGACAGTCGTTCATCACCAAACAGGTCAGAAGGGTTGTGGAGGAAGGTGTAGTCAGAATGGTGGACAGTCTCAGTCGTGGTACCAGGTGGTTTACAAGTCAAAACTAATGCGCACATGAGATATCTGGCCAGTAGCTTATGTGGACAATGTCTTGGAACTAAAAACAGTGTGTGAAGCTGTGGCCATCTATCACTGAAGTGGTTTGGTGAACGTTTCTGTGACAAATGAACCATTTACAATGACTGTAATTTTCGTGACGTGAGTGTTGACTTGATGGGTGTGGTGTGTCATAAGACAGTCTATCATAAACCTAATTTGTTGTCCTGACCCTGTGGTTGTGAAAGTGAGAAGGGATCAAAGCCCTACTGTGTTGCGTCTTGCATGTGTGAGATCAGCGTCAGTATAAATGTGTTCGATAGCAGACTCCATAAGGAAATTCCCCGTATAAAGTAGATAAGTAAATGGGAATTTATCGTGTATTTACTGCTCCTTCCCTCCCTCAGTTCACAACTGCCCACCCACATATACCACAGCGTATACACACACACATGCACGCACAGCCTCCAGCAATATGAGCATAGACGGTGGACTCCATAATCCAATAAGTTGTGCTTCTTGTGCTAAACCCAGTGAAGTCTGGCACACACAGAGAGTCCATGGAGACTACCGTCCCCTAAGCCTCGCTTGCAGGAGAAGGATGGCAACTGTATTCTCTGATAAAGAACTTCAGATCTCACTCCCCCTCTCTCCCACTACCATCGCATATATTTTCCCCACACACACAATGAAGAGTTATGATATAATGATGTAAGGTAATGCTGACTTTCTCTTTAGGAAAATCTCAATTAGGCAAAATGTTCCTGAAAAAGCTGCACACTTCCAGCTGTGCAGTGGAGAAAAAAATTAAAGAGTAAAGAAATGAATTGTGATTCTATGCATTATTATCTGTTATCTTCTCATTCAACACAACTCACTCAGGGAGGGAATTATTTCTGCAAAATTGAGGTTCGGTTGAATGGATCTGCATGCAGGACATGCGATGCGATTCTAGAAAACAGTTTCCACGCACACGCTAACAGTTCGTGGAAGTAACATGAACTTGTGTCTCATCGATTCAGTTTGTCCTCGTCCTCTCACGGAGCCACAAATTAGTGAACTTGACTTTGTTTGGTGTTGGGCTGCAATAAAAGCACATTGCACTTGAAATCACACTCTCACCCGGCAATTACACAAGCACTCAGGCTTGAATTATACAATTTGGGATGACACTCCGACCGCTTTGCCTTTTGCACACCGCTGCTCTCCAGCTTAACTCAACCATCTTTAATGCATGTATAATTTTATTCCTGACTGAAAACTATTAGAACGAGAGCATACCTTAAAGGGTGAGTTCAACAGTATTCGTTATTTGTATAGCTTTTATGCAAAGTCTTTAACAATTTGCCTTCCATTGAACAGCTACTCTGCAGCGTTGCTAACAAACCAAGACGTGACCATCAGGAGTAATTCACAGCCCGGCGTCATGACCAAAGACACTTTGATATGTAGAAAAGAGATGAAATAAACCAGCTAAAACCACCATCAATTACTGGAGAACCTGCTCTTGAATGTACCTGCTTTAGAAGTATGAATCTTCAATTCTCTGAAGCAGCCACCGTCACTAAAGTTTTTACACAAATCGAATGAATAATAAGTGTTAGTTGGCCTACGTCTATATAGTAATATTTTTTCCATCTGTAAAAGGCTGCATTATTAGAATAATAAACAAACCTCACCTTTAGACATGGAGGTGATATTTACCTTGACTCCAAAACTGATAACTAATAAGTTTAAAAATATCTAAACATCAATTTTAGAGAGCTAACGAACAGATGAATAGACAATATAACAGCTGAAACTATACAGTGTAATAGCTTTAGGAATGGAGTAATTTGTTTATATTATTTACACAATTGTTTAGTATTGTATAGTGTATTGTATAGTGTAAAATCATACAGCGTCCTGTATGATGTGTGTGAACGGGTGAATGTTATTATTAACAATGTAAAGCGCTTTGGGGCTGCTCAAGAAGTTGAAAAATGCCATTTAAGCAAAATCCATTTACCATTTTCAGTTGCCTCGTGACAAGAGTACCAAGAAGTGATTCAAGGCCGTTGCATAGTTTTGTTTACAGTTTGTGTGCTTTATCTTCAACTGTGTGTGTTTCCTCCTAACGTTTTCCTGCAATGCAAAGATGTTCCTGCTGGGTAATGGATGTTCAGCCCATGGTTTAGTTATACACTCGTGTTTTCATTTCATTTCTCTAGATACTCCAAAGACATGTATGTGAGGTGAACTAATCCATCTAAATTGCCTAAAGGTGTGAGTACAGTTTGTAATGTGTCTTCAGCCACAATCAGCTCCACTGAATAAAACAATGCAGACGATGGATGAATGGTTACAACGACATTTAAAGTTATTCTAAGTACATTAGTGTATTTTCTGTCTCTGTGTTGAACTGATGACCTGTTCAGTTGTAGCGTGGCCTTTCCCCGATGGTAGCTGTAATAGGCTCCAGCTCCTGAGAGCAGATATCAAAGACTAATGGAGACAAGAAGCAGCAGCAGCGATAGACGCGTCTGACATGAACAAAGACCATCAGCTGGGAATCGAAGCATGGTTGTGTCAGCTCTGTGGTGTGCACCTAAACCATATGTCCAACCAATGCCTGCAATAAATCTCTCAAAGCAACTGCTGTAGGGGATGTGTGATTTGTTTCAGAATATGAAAAAAAAACTTCACTGAGCAACAGATGCTGGTGTAACAGAGCTGTGATGGTGCACCTGGAGCTACACATTGGATTTAAATGTCTCTAACCCCTCTCCTACCTGCCCAGGCAGCAGTTTTCAGAGCCCCCCCACCCCCACCCCCACTATAGGCAGCTGCTACAGATGGGACCAGGGCTGGTGAGTGTGAAGAGAGCAAATCTAAACAGCGAAACTCCACTTCATAAAATACAAACAATGAGCTCTAAGATGTTATCAGCACTCTGTAATGTGTCATGAACTGCAGAGTCAGGAGATAAATCTGTGGGAGGTTGTTACACAAAAAGTGACCTTTCACATCACACATCATTTGATCCACTGCTGTTATAAAATACTGATTAGCTTTAATTTATCGTCGACCCTGGTCTTAAATCTTTATGTGAACTGAACCTGACACAAAATTTTAGGGGAAAGAGGAGGGAAGGAGGGAAAAAAAAGGTTCACGTCACACTTGAATGTGGAGTAGGCGATGTGATGTAGTGTCACTTTCTTACACTGGCGGCAGCAGTGAGTAGAGATATTCCTGGCAAGTAATTTCCTTTTCGATTAAAAATAAAATCTTTAAGATGAGTCTAAAAAAGGAAAACACCCAGATAGCAGTCAAAGTTCAGCAAAATGTAAAGGAAAACATTTTAAACATTTTTCTTGAAAATATTGTGTATCATGAGCAGTGATGCCAGTAATGCATTAATTAGTAACATGTTACTCTCATATGACCCCTTTTTTCAGTAACGAGTAATCTAACACTTGACTATTTCCAAACCAGTAATCAGATTAGAGTTGCTCCTCTAAGTTACTGTGTTTTACTATTGTAGGTTCTTGTCTGCCAAGCCTTTTATTATTAAACAGAACCTCATGCTCCGTCATTCTCCTCTAAATTTACACACACTGTGCAAGCAGTCCCTGCATGCTCACCTGACCCGCCCCCTTCTCCACTCTCAACCAATCACATGCCAACTTTCTCCTATGGTGCGTTCAGGTGACAGAAAAGAATCTGAACTAACAAACATCACTCAACCTTAACATTGCAACAAGAACACAACTGCAGAGATGTTACATTACTTTTGTAATTTTCCTGAGCAAAAACATATATTGAGAGGAAGCTCCCTCAACCAACCAACCAACCAACCAACCAACCAATCAATCAATCAATCAATCAATCAATCAATCAATCAAGGACTTTATTTCTCCCTGGGGGGCAATTAAAATATTGCATAGAGCAGTAATGCAAAAAAATAAACCGATAAATAATGTAACAACTGACCACAACTACATCACGGGCAAATAAATACCAGTAATAGTAAAAATCTCATAATGAAAGTGTAAGTCAGATATAAATACAACAAAGAATGTAGGTCAAAGGTTAAATATTTACCACCAGGGTGCAGGAGGCAGTGATTAGTAGAGTTTTTGTCATTTTAGTGTTGAGATGGTGGGGGATGTTGTCAGCAGCTGCTGAAAGTAACTAAAAGTTACTTTTAAAAACAAGTAATCGGTAAATTCACTAATTTAATTTTGAAGGAGTAACTAATAATCAGTAATCGGATTACGTTTTCAAGGTAAGTGTGGCAACACTTATTATGAGCTTTTTGAAGCCTATGATCTTCACAAGCCGAACCTTTGAGTGCCGCAGTTCAAGTTAATTTGCTTTGTGCTGTTCTGTGGAGGTCAACATCATTTGATGTCCTTGCACCTTCTATTCAGGCCCAAATCATTTCTTCTCTCTGCAGCCTTCAGCTTCAACTAAATGATGAGCTTACACACACACACACACACACACACACACACACACACACACACACACACACACACACACGCACACTCAGTGAACATACATGAATGAACCGAGTCGAATGTGGCCGGGCGTTCGTTCCTTTAGTGGAGTGAAGTCATTATTACCTCCGCTAAGGAGGTCATGTTTTTGCGAGGGTTTGTTTGTCTGTTTGTGTATTTGTCTGTCTGTTTGTCTGCCTGTTAGCAGGATTAAGCAAAAAGGCCTGATGGGATCTTCCTAAAAAAAATTCACAAGATATGTCATGACCCAACCTAGATTCCATTAAATGTTTAGAGTGATCTGGATATCTATATGGATACAAAAAAAATATCAAAGATCCTGTTTTTCCCCCTTTACTTATCATTGAGCCATTTTCAAAAAATCATATCTCTCTGAGATCATATCTGATTGACTTGTTAAAATTCAGTGATCTGTAGGATTGTCATATCTAGTAAGGTGCACAATTTAATCTGGATCGGATCCAGAATAAGGTCATGAAAAATTCCGGAAGTTAACATTGGAAACCCCATTATCGAGTTTCAAAAACTCATAACTAATAGAATTTCCTTTGGATTTTCTTGAAATTTGAAATGTATATTTGGAGAATCCTTGCCCTGAATTGTGCTAAATTTAATCTGAATCTAATCCAGATTAATGATGCACTTTGAAGTTGGGAAATTTTAAAATTGAAATTGCCATTTGGCGGAGGTCTGCTTTTCTAGTTTGCAATGTTTTTCTGACACAGTCTACATGCTACCTTGCTTTTATTTGTATATCAGAATAGATGCTGCTTCTTCATTATAGGTCTGAATGCAGGAGGAATGACTCACTGCACCATCTTGTGGTACAAAGTGGCATTACTGGACAGTTTGGTTGTGGCTAGCTGGTTGGATTAACTTTAGTGGATTTCTTTGGTTTCCTTTAGGTGTTTTACAACATTCCATTTAGTACTGTTATGGTTTCTAATGGTAAATATCAGTCAAGCAATTGATATTGATAACACGGTTAAAATGAAACCTTAACTTGACTTGATGTAACTTTCCTAAAATAAAGTATTTTTCTACTGACAATGTGTGGATAAACTTTGACTTGCTTCTTGCCTCTCTGTTAAAATGCATGGTAGCATAATTTGGTTCTTCACATTATTTTATCTTAAGAATTGTTCAATAATATTTAACCCCTCATGCAAATGCGCATGTTGCCTGTACTTAACTAAGTTGGCCGAGTTTTGACGTCAGTCTCACTTTACTCCAGTTGTCCAACAACTGATGAAGATTACGTAGACTGGACCAACCAGTCTTAGCAGCTTTTTTCTTTTGTTCAGATGAATTCCAAACAACAATGCAGCTAAAATGTTGTTTATGGTGCAACAGCCACAACAAAACAATAACTTAGTGAGCTCCCTACTCAATAATTCTACTCAAAAGAAATGCATTTTTTGTGCAAATCTCTATTTTGTAGGTTATTTATGGGGTTATCCTTGCTAGAATTCATGTGAATTATTTTATATAGTTGATATATAGACCAGGTAGTTGAATTTACATGTGGAAGAAACACAAAGTCTCTCTGTGGTCTGGATTTGATCCAGAGTGAGAATAAGTGAGTCAAACTCTGGTGAGAATACACGGTGTCATTTGTTATGTTACAGTTGAATCATTGTTGCTGCAAAGTTCAATATCCTCCCTGTGGATGTGTGTACGCTTGAGCTGTTACATGGGTCAGTCCTCATCAAGATGTTTAATGAGTATTTTAATGATTCACTGCGTGAATGAGCCGAGAAGATTTGATAAGGTTCTTGATGTATAGAGATGTCTCGCTGTTTCACTCCCTGGTGCTACACAGGCTCTCGTACAGTTCAATGCCTTATTCTCAAACTTTCACTGACGTAGACGTTATAACTTATGAGGCATTAGATATTAATATCGACAAGAACTTACATCCACTGCCCTGAATGTGGTAATATCATTCAATAAAGAGATATTTTGTTGATAATTGAGATGAGACACTTCCTCATTGTAAATCATTTTTCCTATCAATGGCAATGTAATGCGTCACATTATGTGTCATTAAACTAAATTGTGAGTGCTTTGTCAGAGTCGAGTAATTTATCTGATTTTAGAAAAAATAAGTATGCTTCATGTAGATGAAATATCTTGTCCACCTAAATGCAAGGTTTGAATGAAAAGCGGTGATTTTTCTTTTCAAGCTTTCAATAAGTATTAAACATTAAATGGCTAAAAATGAACGTGGAGAGTCTTCTGGCATGCGGCTGTGTGGCAGAAACTTTCATAAAGGTTAATTCTCTGAACACATCAGTGAGTCACACTGTTGTGCTGGCTGATATGCTCCTTCATTATGATAAACACAAGGCCCTGTGGTTTATTTTGAGTCAGTCCTGCAGTCTGATCTGGTGCAGAGCTTCATATCTGCGGCACAAAAGAGCTCGCAACAGATATTAAAGGATACTTGAAAACGTTCGGTGCACCACATTTTCTCTTTTTTAAATAATTAATAAGTGTTCTCAGGCATTCTCGTGGCATCACTGCAGGGTTAGCATTGTCTGTTGGTTGGTTTGTCTAAGTGCTACTGACTGATTTGTAGTTACTTTAATAGATGCAGCTTTGAGTGAAATGTCTCAGCGCTGGCTGTCGTAAAATTGGTCACACACAGTTGAGTTGCCTTTGGGATGAATTATAACTATTTTTCATTGCGCACCATCATCTGGTCCAAATTAAATTTTCTTCTATGCTTTTAATTTTTTTTTTTTTACGACTAAATTCCTGCAAAAATCAAACTTTTATATTAATTGCGTGCACAAAAATACAGACGATCAACCCGTCTTATTTTTAACCGTTAATAAAAACAAATTTACACAGCTGTAAATGTGCAGACTACTGAACTGCTAAAGGTTGAATTTATTAGACGTGCATGTTTTATTTAATGACATGCTGGTTTTGCAATTCAAATGCATGTTCCAGAAGACATGCATTTGTCTCTACTACTCCTGGCACCTCCCAAAGTCTGCAGATGTCCTTTGCAGGGTTAGCGTCAGACATGTCAAGTAGGCTCATTTTAACACAGACCAAAAAACAAAACAAAAAAACATTTCTGAGTCTCACACAGCGCCTCACTTGCTGTTCTGCAGCTATACATGCAGGGACTAAAATAAATAAACAGAATTTGATTAAAATGTTAACATGTCTTTCTATTCAACCAGGCCGAGCAATTTGCAATGACAACACTCGATGCACATGGCTACTCTAATTATCATAACATTATAGAGACGGCTACTTTGAGAGCAGGGTGCATGAATATTACAAGGAACTATTCTAATGAAAACTATTTACATATTGCATAAGATATTAAAATGTAAATCATGTTAATTGCAGAAAATAAAATGATTCAATAGATGCCCAGCAGTGATGAATGGTATAATTTTGTGAGCAATCAGGGCACTGAACCCACCAAAAAGAAGTTCTCATCAGCTAGCCACTAATGAATTGAATCTCTGCGAGGAGCTGGACTAATCACTGCATACAAGGAGGTTTGCAGATGCCCTTTCTTGTCTGTGAGAGATTCTCAAATGTATTTCATATTCATATCCCCATTCATAAATGCCGTGAGTTATAGATTAGACTGTAGAACTATAAAGCAATTGTTACTTGAGATGATTAGTGTGTTATTGGCCTGCATGCCAGTACACTATTGTGAGGATGTCACTGTATTTTATGCATAACAGTGCGAGCAGTGTGTCTCAGTGGTGTCAGGAACAAAACACCTTAATATTGTCACCAATCAATGACAGACACCATTAACAAAAGACACTTCTTCATAGATACCGGTTAGACACAGATCGGTATTTGAAACATGTTGTGGTTTTTCACAGCATTCTGAAAAACTACAGAAGCAGGTGATTTAAATCAGGAGGCGGGTCTGTGACAACAATCCCTGTGATGAATAATGACTGGAAGCCTTTGATTGGACTTTGAAACTCCTCGGACTTCAATCATATCAAAACAAGATTGCAGTGTTTGTCAGCTGAAATTATTTGTCAACAAGTGGGAGTTTTACAGCACAAGGTGCAAAAAAATCAGCAAGACATTGTTGATGGACTCACGTTGATGGAACTGAGACCGGGATATTTGATTGTCAGACAAAAACCATATAACACAGCAGGATTATAAGGATGCCTCTATAGAATATAATACACACTTTTGCTGAAGGATCTCCACGCCAATTAGCAAACAAGCTCTGCTGCACATGTGGCTTTGTTATTAATGCCACGTTAGCCATAACAGACTGCTGCTGACCGCTTTGTGGTTACCCATGAAGGCCGAGAGATGCCTTACTCGATAGACCTTCATAAACAAGAGAGAAGAATCAGCTGCAGTGAAATCAAGGAGAAGTTGCTGTTAATTAAGCTTGATAAGGTACTCCATAACACCACAAGCTGTGACAGTAATGCACAAGTAACTGCTTGCTTTCATGAAAACTACCGTCAAACAAGAGAAATGCCACATTTCCCTTTTAAACTCAGTCTGAAAGTGACATTCTTCACTCATCTTTCCACTGCACCTACAGTATAGTTCATTAGCAGGCCTAAATAAATGGTATCTTGCCTTTACAACAGTCTGCCTGCTGCTGTTTGCACGTTGGCAGTTCATCCAATGTTTTTTTGTAGCTGCTTTTTTCACTGTCTTTAATTAAAAACAAATCTTTCAAAAACACATAAGCTCAGCATAACGAGTTCAGACTTTAGCATGGATTTTTGATAATGACAGAATAACACAGATCAAAATAAAGTGGTTTACCATCAGTCGACCTCCAAATCATATTCAGCTGACATTGATGTTTGAATCAGTCATTAGACTGACAGCAGTACCACAGTGATAATACACTATGTACACATAATCATCCACTCATCTTAAAACGGCTTTATCCAACTGCCAGCTGATCCAAGCTGACTATGGATGAATGCAGGTTACACCCACAATGACACAGACAACCACACATGCTCACATTAACACCTACACACAATTGAGAGATTATCCTTAAATGCATGTTTTTGAAGTATTTCCTCGTACAAAGCAACTCATGAACAATATGAAGATGCAAACTCTGCACAGATAGGCTCGGTAGCCTGGACTCAAACCAGGGATATTCTCACTGTGAAGCAAGAGTGTTTACCGTCACTCCACCATTCAGTCAGCAAATGATTAAGACCTGCTAATTGAGGGAAGAGCTCCTTCAATACAGTTCGAGTCTCAAGTCTCAGATCTTTCTGTGTGAGTTTCCACGCTCTCCATGTGGATAGGTTCTCCCAGGCACGCTGGTTTCCTACCACTGTCTGGAAATAAGCTTTTGGACAGGGATGAACTGAGGCAACATCCAAAGTTCAGAGGCATTTAATTCAAGCAGCGTCAGTTCAGAAAAGCAATTCAAATCAGGCAGAGGTAACGGGCATGAAGCCGCCTGTCTAAAAATCCAAAGAAGGTGAAAAACACGTAAATATGTGACAAAAACCTCCAGAAAGCTCACATGAATAAAAGAAA
>OMNM01002049.1:0-12223 GCA_900302745.1 Parablennius parvicornis | reverse complement strand
GGAGGGAGGGTGGGTGAAAACGGAGATTGAGCACATAAAAGAGTTGTAATTTGGCTAATGAAATAGGAGCGTGACAGATAGTAGAAAATGAGTATGTTAAAGGGAGGAGTAAATGACTGACCAGAGAACATTCTGGTGTGTTGGAAAAAGCTGAAGGAGAAACTGAGCAGAGATGGAAATGGAAGAAGGTCAGAGATGCATTGCAGCAGGAGCCATGAAAAGGTAGTGAGAATAGTGTGTGAATGAGAGAAAAAAAGCCTCTGGGCTTAAGAGGAAATTCGAAATGACATAACCAGGGGGATAGAAAAAAATGGCAGCATGAAGTGAAATAAGAGCTGATGAAGATGGAGGAAGACCTAGGTGTGGAGAGTGGTCTTTAATCAAAATGTTTTTTAATTAATTTTTCAATTAAGGCTCTGCTCGTTACCTTTGGCACACACAAGAGATGACATTGCAGTCGTACAGGAGTCATTAATATAATGATGACAGATTGGCGCTCTTGTGGGACTGCCTCTGCTCTGTGACAGCTGGGTCCTCCAAACAACGTCACCTGACTCGCATGACATCACCTAACCTCATTCAATTCAGCTGCTAGTGGTTCAGGGGACGTGACCATTACGGCGCAGCCACACCACACATACTTGGCTCTGAGAAGAAGGGCGACGACACAGACAGAGCAGTCGCACCTTTTGTACTCCCTACTTCACCGCGTCCTTTCATCATTCAAACAAGGACAAGGACCAAACAAAACAGTAGAAGGAGTGAAGTCCTGCCAACCTTTTTTCACAACAGCTGCCTGAGGTGTACTTGTGTTTTAACATCATACTGTATACTACCTCACAGACGATCAATCACTTGGGGAGTTGAGCACGTGAATACAAATCCACGTACATGTCCACATACCACACACCCTGCTGGAGCCTCACTTTCTTATACAATGTTGTCATGGCAACCTGATTAAGGGAGGACAGTCAAGCTGCAAATCTTGTGAAATCGGTCTCTCCTCTACCTCTCTGTTGTTCTTTTACACACATAACGTGCACTTTATTTTTTCTTTCACTGCCAGCCATTTCTATTTGTCTCCCTCCATTACATCTTCCTCACCCATTGTCCTTCTCCTGCTCTTCTTGCGTCACCCTTGGCACACCTCTCTGCTCGTTCCTCTCCATTATCACGTTACGTTTTAATGGCCTCAACCTTCCACGTCTCACGCACAAATAAATACGTCACCTAACTTCTCAAACCATTGCCATATTTTTATGTCACTTTGCCGGGTCAGTGTGCATATGGGGTGCCGATATTCGTGTCTGTTGGTCTCCATGCCTCTCCCTCCGTCACCCATTCTCCGTCCCCCCTCTTAGAGACACAGACAACATCTGTGATTGAGGCACCACCTTTCTTCTTGTGCCCTCTCCAATTAAAGGGGAGATTTACAGGGGGAATCAGTCAGAGGGCAGACTTGGAGGACAGCTTTAATAAGGGCTCTCTGCAGCACCGCTCTCTTTTTCATGCTCACTATCCTTCTCTCGTAGGAAGATGGTTTGCCATTTAGCAGTTGCAAGGACAGGAGACAGAAGAAACAGGTTACATGATAACCCCACCCTGACAGGAACATTAAGAAGCCAGCCAGCCAACAACGAGCAATCCCAATTTGTGTGTACCACATTACTGCTAAAATGATCACTTAGAAGCAGTCTCTTGAATTCAATGGTTAAGCCACATATTATTCAGGCTCATGCTCTGAGACTCAGCTGCCACATTAGTTCCAGCAGCCATCCCATCCATCTTTTAGTTTGCTAACAGTTGGTGGGCCCACTGTGTAGCTTCACAACTTCATGATATTGATGGCTTTACAAATAACAGATATAATTGTTTAGAAGCCACAGCAATTCAGAGAAGATTGCAAAAGAAAAGCTACATCCTCCAATGTCTCTGCACTTATCGTTGTTAGTGCTTGTCCCTATGGGCCACCTGTGTGCCACAAGCCAGAGCATCAAGCTTTAACCCTCACCGATTCTGATCCACTCCAACCCACTTGATGAGCTAGATAACACAGTATGGTGGAGAGCACACACAAGATGCCCCCCAGAGAAATAATCTGGAGATACGACGAGCAAATGCGGAGGCAAGCAGCAGGACTCTGGGTTAGCAGGCGGCCTGCATGATGAGAAGAGAAGGAGAACAAAAGGAGGGAAGACAGGGATGGAGAAGGGACAAAAAAAACAAGAACTGAAGCCAACACGGGGAAAGTAAGGACAGAAAGTGAGGGATGGTTCAATGAAAACGAAGGAGGGGCAGGATGAGTCGGGGGTACTTTTCATTAAAGGACACAGAAAGAAGGCATTAAAGGAGGAACGAAGGGGGGAGCTGGAGAGAAGAAATAGGTGGTGAGATACGCAGGAATGAGAGTGGAGGAGAGGAGAAAGAATTAGAGGAAGACAGATCTGCTGCTACTACACATGGATGTCTATTCAGCCTGTGGCTTCCTGGGAGACACATAGTAAAACTCCTTCCCAACACCACTCTACAGCCCAACCCGTTTGTATGTGCAGAAAAGCATAGATACATTATTACTGTTAATAGTCATTGCATGTATAATGCACCCGGCCCAGCGGTGTGCCTCTGTCTAAGTATAGCACTGGCCTCTCTCTTGCATGCGTACCAGTTTGTTCTTCTATCTCCGGTTGGATTTCAGAGCGCTGTGAGCGGCGCGACCCCTTTAGCATCATAGCGGTTGCGCTCAGCCCTGGTGAGGGGGAGGGTTTATAGTGGATAGAGGGCTGGTGGGAAAGAGAGAGCGTTTATATTTAGCTCCACACACAATCAGCTGGGAGGATAGACTAAAGATGTGATGCACCATCTAATACTTACAGTATGTACTGTTTGTGCACACTGACCACAGAGTAGTTGACTCGCAGCACCGATACCTTGTTCAGGCCAAAAAGCAGCGACGGCATGAGACTTGCCTCTCAAAATGGAGGGGAGCAGAGAGCTCTGTGTTGCAGCGTGGCTGTTATGAATATTTGAAGCAGCCATATCGCAAGGCTCCTGGTTGTTGCTCGAGGGGGAAACATGGGCGCGGGCAGAGAGTGGTTGGCAGTACAGAGACCGGGGTAGAGGGGGGTGGTGGGCAGTGGCGGAGGCAGCGGCCCATCCTGAGGCTGGCAGCAGGCAGCTCAGTGAATGAAAGCAGGGCAGGTCATGTGTGGGTGGGGAGGCGGGACTCTCCTGCTGCTGAGACAGATGCCACGGTTGTTAGGCTTAATTTCTTCTGCCAAGCACCACCCAGCACTGGCCAAAAACAAACTCAAATGCTTGTGACCAGCGTGGGCATGTGTGCGCATGTGTGCGTCTCAATAGAGAGAAAGAGCACTGTTTGATTCGGTATCAGGCTCAAACAAGAACACACACAAGCGGAGCAGTAATCGTTTACTCTTCAATCCTATCCACCTCCTTCCTCTGTTCTTTCTTAGTCCTATCTTCATTTCTCACCATCAATCTTCCTGACTCTTTCTAGTCTGTCCTTCTCTTTCTCTTTCTCTCATCCTTGCTCCATCGTTCCCTCTGCAGCAAAGCTGGCTCCTACTGCAGTGAAAAGAAAAAGGAGAATGTATAGGGGCAAAGAGACTGAGAGAGAAATAGAGGAGTGAGAGATAAAGAAAGAGCGGTGTGGTATTTGGCTCAGCGTTGCATTATTGGCTCTGGTTGATCTGATCTGAGCAGATTACAGGAATACAATACTCACAAATCACCGTTCTGCCTCCTGAGTCTCACACCCTGCTACAGGCACACACACACTCAAAACAAAAATGGTAATGCAAACACACACACACCCCCACACACACACATATACACACACACACACACACACACACACACAGCCTTGAGCTAACACCCACACCTGTGGCCTGTCTAGCCATTTCTGTATTCACCACTTTTACATTCACTGCTGCTTCAAAATCATTTGCCACACTGCTGCCTTTCATGTCAAGAGGCATCACCCATACAGCAAGACATAATTACTATTCAACTAGTAATTAATAAAAATTAATACAGCAGTGAACAAAAAATTAATTCGGAATTTACTGCATTTTATTTCCATAATGTAATCATTCTGAAAATGAATATCTGCTTCTAATACACAAGCTTGATCTTTCCTTTTATGCCCCTCTTCACTTCTCTTAACCAAACTGAAGTTGGGGCTGTTGCTGTGGGGGCAGGGCAGCATCTTGTGCCAAGGCCAGTGTGACATGTTTTACCTCTGTACTTGGACATTAATTCAAGTATTGATCACGTTTGTGTTAAGCACAAAGAAAAAGAGAGCAGAGAAGTCAGAAAAACACCAAACAGAATTCATCAAAACAGCTAGCATTGCCATTCAGGAGACATAATGTTGCTGATGCAAACACACACACTCTCACATTCCTCCACATCCAAGGGCAAACACAACATACATACATCTACAAAGCTGAAGGCAGTTCTAAAAAGGCACTGCAGCTTCCTAACCCAGTTCCTGCCATTCTGGGAAACTCACACATAGACAAAACCTCCACATTCATTTCATCTGCAGCACAGGATGCCTTTGGATGCCGATCCATAAACATTGATTCACACTTCGACAGCACTTATTCATTTATCTATTTACTCATTCATTCATTGATACGTTTTACATGGGAAACAAATGGCAGCTGTTGTGGCTGAGATCTGGTAACTGATTGACTCATGTAGGATTTTTTTTTTAATCTATGTTCATTGTTTACTCACTAAAGACAAAAATGTCCTCTGTAGTACATTGTAAAAAACTTTGCCAGGCCTGTGCATTTTTCGATCAGTCAAAATACAAAATAAAGAAAGCACTTTCCACCTCCTGCTGCGTTATGAACTGATGCATTGACGTTTTACAGTCCTAACAGTAAGTTGTCAATGTGAGAGTTTCGTGAATAAAACGGAGAAAATCCAGCACAGTGGTGTGCAGAGCTTGGGGAAAAAAAGAAAAGAAAAAAGATGCAACTGCACATGCGCATCACATTACAGATTCTAAAGTTGTCATTGTGAAGCAGAACAGCAATCTCTCTCTCACACACAACACACAATGGTGAAAGCACTAGCAAAGCGAGTCATGGTGTCTGGGTGGTAGACAGGCTTCAGAGACAACAACGGTGAAAATTAAATTCCATTTAAGGCTAATCCCATTTCCAACCTCTGCCGAGTCTCACTGTTATTGTGACAGTCAAGGAAATCTGTCTCAATTGTTCCATTGCGGGAATTGATGGTGAAACACGATACAGCATAAATAATGGAGCTTGATCACCAAGAGACAGACCCTGAAGGAGACGAGAGCAGGGTTATACAAGATTGCTGCAGCCAATGGTGGAGAGAGCGGGAGGCAGAGCTATGGTAAACAAGAAAGCGAGAGAGGCAAGGGAGCAAAGAAAAAAAAAAACAGCGAAAGGCCGGTCGAGAGTGAGGGGGCAGCAAACAATGTGTGTGCATTTATGCCATGCAAATTCTCTTGACATTTCATAGGCAGTATTGTTTTGCTGCTCTGGTGCTGACAGCAACAAGGTGAGGGGGTACGGATTTGAGCACACCATAGGGCAGACAATCGCCTCATCACAAATGTCCCTACATCAACCCCGCGGCACTATCACATACCTACGCATAAGCACAGCCATGCCTTGGCATTGAAAGTGAATTGGCCAGTGGCATCCCAAGGGAAAGAAAAGCTAGAATAAATTATCATGCTGCTCTCTAGTAACAGCTCCTCTCTAATCGAGGACTGGCATAGCACAGCGTTCATCTTCCTATGAGAGTAAATACACTCATGTATTACATGAAACAGAACGCTTTCCACTTGCAGCATGCCAAGAAGGGGGACGGGTTTATTATTTAAAAGAGTTTAATCTGGACTAAAAATACAAGCCTTAAATTTGGTACCCTGATGATGACAAGTGGCAAGGATAGAAGAAGACCTTCCTTGAAAAGCAAAAAATCTAGCACAAAGTCACTTGCTATAATTACACAGAAGATGAAATGAGGTGTTCAAATGTAGCTGCATTTATGTGCCAAAAGAGACTAGAGAGATGCTCATCTCCCGGGCTCATCTAAAACGATGGAGAAACGACAGGAGACTGACACATAGAGATAAATGTGCAAACACCATCCTCCTACTTTTCCTATTTACATTCATTTCACATCCAACTCGAAATTCACATCCAATTTTACAGTCAATTCACGTCCAAGCTGGCACTCAAAATCAGCCACTTGTGCATGCAGTCTGTATTCGCAGGTCAGCGTGGTTAAAGCTGACACTTTCTGTCAACACACCCATCACTAACCCCCATTACTCACTCAGTTAGTCTCCTCCATCATGGCTCACTCATTCATTTGCCTGCACGCGCAGATGTGCAACAACACCCCCACAATCTGCATGAACGCACACAAACACACAGTCATCACCCACTTGTTTGCTTAGCAATTTGTTCATTTGCTCGGGCCTTAACTTCTTCACAATATTCTCACCCACTCATTTGACGTTGGTTCATTGTCACAGCCACTTGTGCTCTCCTCTGGTCCCCCTGATCTCTGCCACCACTCTTGAGCCATACAGTCACTCTTCCTTTCATCTACTTGCTTCTTCTACTTCTCACCAACTGATGCCTGTCACTGTTTCATTTTCTCTTTCTATTTTGCTTATTTCTGGAGGAGACGTCTTTCCCGGTCTATCCCACCCCTTCATTAAACCCCTGGATGACACATCCCCTCACTCCATAACTCTTTACTAAGACTGCCGTCTTCCCCTCAATATAGATCGCTTCCATCCATTTCAATATAAGATTTAAAAGCTCCTTTAAGTGCTAATCAGGTTGTCATCCGTGCAGCCAAAATCAGAGGCTTGATAAATAAAGGCTTGTCTCTGTTGGCTAGTGGCTCACTGTGTTTAAATAGGTGACACCGGAGTGCATTCTAAGCACACCAGATCGATGCCAGAACCCCTGGGGTCTCCTGAAATGGTGAACAGAGACAAAGCTTAGCGCTCAATAATCACGTAAGGATAGGCAGCTTGCTCCCTATTTTCGGAGGAACTCTCCCTGGACTTATCCTTTTCTCCCCCCACTTTGTATTCCCGTCCTCTCATCACAGCAGGCATTTTCATCTCACTGGTTATCTCAATTGCAACAAACATTGATACCTAAAACTTTTATTTCCATACATTACTCAGAGGGGTAAGCTGCTGCACAGGGGGAAGTGCATTAAAAAAATACCAACAGACTCACCAGTTACTCCTATCTTTTATTCCCCGACCCAAACCCTCTTTGCTGTCCAATCATCCCATCACATCCCGCTATGACCAATTTACTGCTATGTTTAATCCCTACTCTGCACTGTTTTTGCTCACTTGAAATAAATATCACCAGCCCTCACTGTCACCCGTCATGCTCTATCACTAAAACTCACACTCTGCTCATATGAAAAGAGAAGAGAAAACACATACAGAACCCAGCTAGGCTCGACAGACACATGCCGTCACTGACCCACATGCAACAACACAGTGAACCCTTATCCTAACCCTCTTTAACTCTCCTCAGTGCCCTACATCATCTCACCTTACATCCACTTACATTCCCTCCCATGAAAGTCCCAGACCCTGCGATGGTAATATAAAGGTCCCCCTCTCCCTCTGTGGCTCTTTTTCCTCACTTTGATTTTCTGTCCATCAAGGAGGCGTGGATTAGTGCTCTCTTGTTTATCTGCTCGTCAGTTTTATCTATCTATCACTAAGCCATCCGCTGTGCGGCAGCGGCCTCAGCACTGCATTAATCCCCTATCAGCCGGCCGGCCATCCATCACCCTGCTGTCTATCACGTCAGATCCATCATCCGCCCATCTGTCTCACACTGCCCATGCTCGGAGATGATCTCCTCAGAGAGCCCCACCAGCAAGTCACAGCGGGTGTAAGGACGGCGGGGCAGGAGGAAATTAGATGGAAAACGCAAAAACAAAAGATGTGGAAGAGGGAGTGAAGATTATAGCCTGTTCTTTCTTCACTCCTGCCCTCTCAGTCAGTATCCTGCTCAAAGACTTTGCTTGCCAATACTTGTTTATTAGATGTTGGGTTTGTTTCCTTGTAATTTGTTTGTTTTCCTCGCCTGCTAATTCTACCCAGTGGGATAAATGCCAGTCGAGGGAAAAAATGGCTGGTAGGGTCATAAATCCCATAAAGCCCCGATGTGGTGAGAAACATGGCCCCTCCTTCTACAACATGTCAGAGCAAGGAAGGGATATTGTCTAAAGCCTCTGGCTTTAAAAAGCTCAATATCTGGGTTCATCAGGGGTCATTTGTATTTCCATCCATATCTGCTTGCATCGAAAGGTGAGTGAGGGGAGCATATGAGCAGGAGAGAAGGTGACTGTAGGGCAAACGTTAGTACACTTGCAGAGGAAGGGGAGTCCACACAGGTGCATGTAAGTGGAAGGTGCAGGGGCAACTGAGCGGAAACAGACACATATTAGGGAAACCAATGAGCACATAGACATTTAGGTCTGTAAACTGCAAATGGTAGGTGTGCAAACAGGTATGTATGGGGGCTCAAGCACTGTAATTATTTAGGCTAGTCAACAAATAGAGTCTGTGAGGGCAGAAAAAAATTGTTCAGAGGGTGACAAAAAGAGCCGAGGAAAAAAAGGTTAATGCAGATGCTTTTAGACTGTTATTACACAGGAAAAACATCCACGCTTCTAGAAAAGGGAAGTTAAAAAATGTAGTTTAGCAGCTTTTTAGTCATCCAAAGAAGAGATGTGTATGAGGCTTTGTGAGTAACGTCCTTAAGGCAATTGCACGATTATGGTTTTCAGTAACTTGATTCACTGTGTAGATGGTGTTTATACAAGTTTTTTATGCAACTCAGCCAAGCAAAATATTTTTTTAAAGCCACAAAGTAAAAAAATGTGGTGACTTTGTGTCTGTTTTGCTGTGATGATGAAATTATTGAGGCCCTTCAAACAGCCTCTTGTCATTTTAAGCTGCAAAACAAAAGCCACTTTGCTGTTGTCCAAAAAGTGTGTTTCTTTGTTTTCGAGTGCCAGTCGAGTTTAACACACCACTTTGCAGAAAATCTAAATATCAGAAAGGATGAATATAACCGAGCACTGCTAAAGATTTTGAGGTCAGCCAATTTAATTATCCATTCTTTAATCCAGGCTTTAATTAAACTAAGATAATCCAGTTAACATAGCAACATGACAGCCGCGATAAATTGCATACAACCTTAATATGGCTGTGATCAGTTTAGTGTTCACATGACCTCTTAGGCTGGTCTGTAGTTAGGTATTAAAATCAGAGAGTGCTGGTCAGTACTGGAGGTTGTCATTTCTTTGTGCGTCTTTAAATCCAGTTAAGGAAATCATGAAACTGCAGTCTATACAGTAGCTATAGCAATGCTTTGTGGCCTTTTGTGCTGAAACCAATAATATGAACAATGATTAACATTCAACCATAATTCTTGAAAAAAAAAAATCCTATTTGTTCATAAGCCACAGGATTATTCACTCAGCATTTTTAGTCAGACATCTTATTAAATATACAGTGTAATATAATGCAGTGAAATGTCAGTGGAATACAGAATGCTGCCCTTTGCATTTGCCTGAACCTGCATGGTAATACTGACCTGAGCTGTAGAGTCCAAGTCACATGATTAAATAAAAACATACAGTAAGAGTCCTAATTTTTGCACGTGTTACATTGCATTACATGGTTGTGTTTACCTTCTGTGAATAAGCTTCCTCTCTCCCCGCTTGATTCTTCCCATTAGAAGCCACAATAGCCTTCAATACCTACAGCAGCAAATATAATGATGCACAGCGATACAGGAGAGCTACATTTAAACCCGCAAATCTCACTGATGGCCTCTTTCATTTAGTCTGCTGTTTCACTCCTGTGTACCCTTGCAGAATTTCAGGATTACATTGTGTGCTGTGTTTAGTGTTTCGTGAACAGACAAACCTCTATAGTTGCAGACAGTCAAATGACAGTTGAAAGTCTGTAATGAAAATAGTGGTCCGCCATTACATGCAGAAAATGGCGAAAGAGATGTGTGAAGCTTCTACTTTCATCCATAATGAGTCTAAACAAACATCTCCAAACAGATTCTCTTCTTCTACAAGCAGCCGAATCAGATGAGACAGCTGTCAGAAAGGATCCATATCCGTCCTGAGTTAGCTCTAATTAGAGAACAACTCTCTCTCTTTGACAGATACTGCTCAATCACAACGTTAATGCTGAACACTGCTGCAACCCTACAATATACGATGTGCAATTGCAGCACACAGTCTCTACAGGAGCACCTCACACACGGCATGCATTCAAATACAGTGCACACATTCATACATTGTGCTCGGACTGTGTGTCTGTATGCATTTGTGATGGTATACATCTTCACAGGCATTAACGCTGAACATACATGTGCTAAACATACACCTGCATGAGATATGTCATTTGTTACAGGCAGCAATAGCATGATGTTGAATGTGAAAGAAAAATAGGGATAGATTCCAAATATCCCTGTTCCAATAACTGGATGATAGATACTGTCCATAACAGATACACATCCGTTACACAAATACACACCCAGAGAAAAGCACACAGTTGTGAGCACCTGCACAGCCTTGTAAACACAAACCTAAGTTATTTCACACACACTGAATTAATCAGCTCTTAAACAAATAGCTGAATAAATACTGCGGCTCGCCAGATCAATAATATAAACTCAATTCATTTGAGTTCACAGAGATGTCAAATTTTGCATAGTTCTATAGCACACTGATTAAACTGGCACCACATTAATTCAGTAAATCAATAAAACCAATCTGTCAAATAAATCAAGTCGCCCGGACAACTGGAGCCAATTGGAGGACAAGAACACATTAAAATTCCCTTGCTCCAACTGCATATCTGTGCAAGCAGGCAGCGCACTGATTTGCTGTGAGGATTCCACAATTTGTTGAATGAAAATGATTAATCCATGAAACAATAACCAGGGTGCCAAGAAGGCACATGGTAATTCTATAATGATCAAAGACTCAATTAAATCCTTTCCCATTCTGTTCTCTAAATGCTTCTGTGGTCGCTGAAAATGTGTGTATTTGTGCTTTTGGGTGGTTGCTTCATGCTGTGCTCAGTCTGTGTCCCTCCCACTCATCTTGGGGCTGCAATGTGACTAGAGGTTAAACTGTGGTCAGATGACGTATTTTGTGGGGTTTATATGTTCATACTATCGCACTACATGAGCAGCAAGTGAAGAAATGGTAATCATTAGTGGATAATGACCCCAGTCAATTCTGACGGACAAGTCGGGGAATCCTACTCGAAATATGTGCTTCATCATTGACCGTGTAGTCTTTTGTAGTGCTTATCGTTCAGATATCTCATCATCAAACATTCTACATTTTGTCATGTTTCAAATGAACACATCAAAGCACTTCGTTGCTAAAAAATCGCTGCACTGCAGTGTGGTTTTCAAAAATTCAATGAGAAAAGAAAAAAAACTGCATAACAATAAGGATAACCCACAGAGATTTTGCTGAGTGTGCATGATTCGATTTAGTAGCACCTTACCTCTCATTGACACTGTTAATTCAGCACACAGGTCAGAGTTGTTGAATTAACACAAAGTTCTATTCAATTATTTGGCATTGAACATTGCAGCCTTAATCTTCAAAAGTACACATTTTTTACAAGTGTTTGTAGTCATCTGTGTTTTTGAAGCTCAGCAGCTTTGTTGGATTTCAATTTTTTCCAACTTCACATTTTGAGATCGACTTAAATAATTTATATAGATAGATAGTACACAACAAGATAGAAAATAAAAACATTAATTGTTTATCTTATGAGGTTATTCAGTCAAACCCTGTGTCTTGGAAGTAACAATGACCCAAATTGTTATAAAGTATAACATAATAAAACCCAAAATGTGATAACTGGTCAATAATGTAACAAAAGTGCAGAGGCCGAATTTTAATTGAAAAAAAATCAATAAAACCCAAAAATGTAACAAATGGTCAATAATGTAACAAGATTTAACAAGAATTTAAATGTGATCTTAATGTGTTTAATGGTTATACATTATGTTTTAGTGATGACTGGAGAAATAGATTACAGATTATAAAGAACAGAAGACTATAAATGACTTAGGCAACAGCAATCATACATAAATACCACAAAATG
>OMNM01002047.1:3730-23525 GCA_900302745.1 Parablennius parvicornis | reverse complement strand
CCCCCAGGGCTAATGATTTGTTTTGGTAAACCGCTTCATGCCCTTTTCTGGGCACCCGTATACATTCCCACATGACAGAAGGTGATTTGGCTAAAGAATCAAACTGACAGAACTGGTGTCAAAAATGTCAAATGTTTCTCTCAGAGTTGTAAGCCACTCCACCTGGAACAAGCAGGCATTGTGTAGGAATCACAGCAGGAGCATTAATCATCTTCACTCAGTCAGTTTCGAGTTGTTTCTTGTTGGGCTTGAATTCATAACTTAAACCTTGTAGACATGCTGTAGTGGACCGAATATTGTCACAATGTCATCCACACACGGTGCTGCAACACTTTATTCCACGATAACTCTGTTCGGACCCAATTGATTTACTTTATAATGAAAAGTGAGTTTTATACTTTCTAAACGGAAGTGACTGGCAGCAGTTCATCAACAAATAGAGTGAAAAATGCACAATAACAACCAGGACTTTAAGGGGTTAATCCAGTGTTGACGCAACATTACTGTGCCTCCCTGCTGGCACTAGCTTTTTAGGAGAGAGATGTACTGACCCAGTAAAACTGACTGCGACTGCTCTGAGACACTTTCAACAGAAAAGGTCCCCCACCCCCAAACCTCCCACCCCTCTTCCACCATCACTTACTGAAGTTGACACTGAGATGACAGTTTCAGGTCAGACCAAAACTGCTAGAAAAGTGTTGTTTTCTGCCTGGGCTCGATTTGAGTCCCCCCGTCCTCCTTGGACGGGGCATTGGTTTGCATTGTTTCATTTAATGGGGTTTTCGGTAACACTCACCAAGCCAAATGTTTGCTTCTTCCTTTTTCTTTCAGTTTAAAGCTAAAACTCCCTTAACATGTGTGTAACTGGGTGCATTGTTGAAAATTTGTAGATTTAGTCCGTGGTTTCCGTAGTGTGTTATTATCAGGGCACCCGGACACAGTCTATCTTTTCCCTCCTCCATCTCTCCATCCCTTGTGGTGGAAAGTGCAGAGTCATCAGAATGCAGACCGCTGTGGCACTCCTTTGACCACAACATGGTTTTTACTGGATTGGGCTTTAACTCTCAAAGCATAGATTGGCACATATTTGTGGCTGCCTATTTTCAGAACTCAAGATTTTTTTTTATTTTTGTATTTTCTTCATTTTGGGGAAAAAAGAGAGTACAATTAAAAAATTGCAGCAAATTGGATATTTTTCCCCCATCTAAGAGCCATATCTGATGTATTTCTGGATATATTACACAGTTTCAAAGTCCAGTACTTCACTTCGAATGTATTTCAGGAAAGGGTTATGATGGGGTCATAAAGTGCCAGCCCATCATTTGGTCCTCTGCAGTTACTTTCTATAGTGTTTGTTTTGGTGATGTTTTTCCTAGCCGTACAATTATTTTGTTCCTTCCCAAACCACCTCTGGTTTTTGTGAAACTTGCAATTGAGTGTCAGTGTCCAGATACCACAAATGATGTCAGCCTTCATTTCAGTTGCCTGGTAACTGTGGACACCCATCCCCTCCCCACTTCCAATCAATCTCCGCTGTCCAATGGATAATTAGTAGGGACTTAGAGTTGAAAGGTCATGTGGTGGATATGTGGCATGCCTTTTGTTGCTGGAGATCCCTCCTCCTGTTTCTAACCTCTCTCTCTGCTTCTCTTTCTCTCTCTCTCTCTCTCTGTTTTAGGATGGAGTTATGATGGAATGGATGTGAATATGGGCCGGTGGGCAGGCATGCGAACCCCTCTCCTTGGTCTCGCCCTGCTGCTGCTGCTGCTGATCTTAAAGCCACCACCCTGCGACGGCCAAAGCAACCAAGGGGCCACTCAGGATGGATTGCACTTTGGCTTCACCCAGGCTGTCTACCAGGCCACGGTTTATGAGAACTCAGCAGCACGCACCTATGCCAACAGTAAAATTAAAATGGGAATCCACCTGGCCCAGCGCTCATGGGAGATCCGTTACAGAATCACCTCCGGCGACGATGAAGGCTTTTTCAAGGCAGAGGAGTATGTGCTAGGGGATTTCTGCTTCCTGCGCATAAGGACTAAGGGTGGTAATGCTGCCATCTTGAACCGAGAGATCCAAGATAATTATGTGTTGACAGTGAAAGCCTCTGTCAAAGGAGAGGCCCTTCTAGAGACCTGGACTAAAGTCAGCATCCAGGTCTTGGATATGAATGACCTGCGGCCCTTGTTTTCTCCCACCACATACTCCGTCACCATCGCGGAGAGCACCCCTCTCAGGACTAGCATAGCACAAGTTACAGCCACAGATGCAGATATTGGCTCCAACGGGGAGTTCTATTATTTTTTCAAGGAGAAAATGGAACTTTTTGCTGTCCACCCGACAAGCGGGGTAGTTTCTCTTAGCGGGAAGCTCAATGTTGATGAGCAAAACCGTTATGATTTAGAAATCCTGGCAGTGGACCGTGGCATGAAGCTCTATGGGAATAATGGGGTCAGCAGTACAGCAAAGCTTTTTGTCCATGTGGAGCGCGTGAATGAGCATGCCCCCGTCATGAATGTGGTTACTCTTAGCCCCTCTTGGCTGGATAAGAATCCTGTCTATGCCATGGTTACCGTTGAAGATTTAGATGAAGGCTTGAATGGGGAAATCGATTCAGTGATCATTGTGGGTGGGGACCCAGCAGAGCAGTTTTTTGTTGAGAGAGCAGAGGAAGGCGAGTTTGCTATAAAAGCATCTGATTCAGTAAATTGGGAGACTTACCCTTATGGATGTAATCTAACTTTGCAGGCTAAAGACAGGGGGACCCCACAGAAATTCTCTGCTGTCAAAGTCATCCACATCATGGTGAAGAAACGTCAGACAGCAGATGCTAAGTTTGAGCAAGAGTTGTACGACGTTGCTTTAAATGAAATTTCACCACCTGGTACAATTGTAGAGGCTGTTAAAATCAAGCCAGAGCCTGATGATGCAGAATATATCCTGACACCTTCTGCAGACTCTGCATTTTTTCAAATGAATACCCTAACAGGTGTGATCTCCACCACTCGCTGGTTCACTCAGGTGTCCCAGGATGTCTTTAATCTCGAGGTGTTGGAGATAGATAGTGATCTTAAAGTTACAGTGCGGGTAACGATTGAAGATGCCAATGATAACATGCCCACATTCGCCCAGTCCTCTTATGAGGTTTTTGTCAATGAAAGCGTACCAGTTGGGAGCAACGTGTTAGCAGTCTCAGCGGTAGATGGAGATAAAGGCGAAAATGGGTACATAACATACAGCATTTCCAGCCTTCAGTCATTACCCTTCAAAATTAATCAGTTTTCTGGCATTATAAGCACCACTAAAGAGTTGGACTTTGAATCTTCACCAGAGAGCTTCATGTTTGTGGTCAGAGCATCTGATTGGGGGTCACCGTACAGGAGAGAGAGCGAGGTGAATGTAACAATCCACCTGGAGAATGTAAATGACAACCAGCCTTTGTTTGAGAAGGTTGCATGCCAGGGGGTCATTTCTGGAGATTTCCCAGTAGATGAAGTGATCACGACAATGTCTGCAATCGATATAGATGAGTTAGAGCTAGTAAAATACAAGATCATTTCAGGAAACGAGCGGGGATACTTTGACCTCAACCCCGACTCAGGAGTCCTCGCACTGCGACAACCCCTTGCCACAGCCAGTCCAAAGAACGCTGTCTTTAGTTTGAAAATAACTGCCACAGATGGTGAACACTTTTCTGATCCAATGTTTGTAAACATATCGGTTGTTTATGGGAAATCTCCTCCAAAACGTTTCAACTGCAAAGAAACAATGGTTGCCCAAAAATTAGCTGAGAAGTTACTGAAAAAGTCCAAAGCTAGCACCAAACCTAAAATCGAGGAAGGTTTCATTGATCTTTTCTCTGTCAATCGGCAAACACCCCAGTTTGACAAAACATTTCCCACAGATATTGCTGTGCGTGAAGACCTAAAAGTTGGCTCGAGTGTATTCAAAGTGGATGCTTATGATGGGGACACGGGCTTCAATGGTCAGGTTCTGTATGCCATTGCAGATGGAAACATTGACAGCTGTTTTAAGATTGACATGCAGACTGGCCTTATTAAAGTCTTTCTGCCCATGGATCGAGAAAAGAGAGACCGCTATCTCCTCAACCTAACTATATACGACCTGGGTCTCCCACAAAAAACTGCTTGGCGTTTGCTGACTGTCTACATAGAAGATGCAAACGATAACGCGCCACAGTTTTTGCAAGATGGCGGTTATAAAATAGTCGTACCGGAAAATACAGCAATAGGCACAGATGTCATTCAAGTTGAAGCCACTGACAAAGATCTCGGACCAAATGGAGAGATTGTGTACTCTCTTGTGACAAGCACCACACAGTTTGGTATGAATTCGTCAAATGGGATTATTTACGTTGCTGGCCAACTAGACAGGGAGTTTGTTTCTACCTTTCACTTGAAAATTGAGGCCCGTGACAAAGCAGAGAAAGGCAGCCAGAAATTTTGTGTCACCACTCTGAAAATCACATTAGAGGATGTGAATGACTGCCCCCCGCTATTTATCCCCAGTGTGTACAAAGCTAGGGTACTGGAAGATCTTCCAGTTGGAACAGTTGTTGCCTGGTTAGAAACACAAGACCCTGACTTGGGATTGGGAGGCCAAGTTCGGTATTCTCTAGCCAATGATTACCATGGATGGTTTGAGGTAGACAAGGGCAGTGGAGCTATTCGACTCACAAAGGAGCTGGACTATGAGACCCAGCAGTTTTACAACCTCAGTGTGAAGGCCAAAGACAAGGGAAGGCCTGTCTCACTTCTCTCAGTGACTTTTGTGGAAGTGGAGGTGGTAGATGTCAACGAAAACCTTTACACACCATACTTTTCACACTTTGCCCTGTCAGGATTAATTAAAGAAAATGCTCGTGTTGGAACTACTTTACTCCAAGTTACTGCTAACGATGACGATGGCGGCAGAGATGGAGAAATCCAGTACTCCATTCGTGATGGGAGCGGACTTGGACGATTCGCTATAGATGAAGAGACAGGTAAGATTCATTTTAAAATGATCCCATAACATGAAACTGCAGTGACAGAGCTGAGTCTGACAAAACATTCCCCCTTTCTGCCTTCATATTTTTCATCCTCAAGACTTGATTTTGTAAGTTAGTCTTCTATTGATCACATCTGAAATGTGAAATAAATTGCACGTCCCATCAAAAACTCCTGCATTGTGTTGGGAGAATTAGCTTTTCTTGAGATAGATTATGCAAACAATACAATGTAGCTTGTTCTGTTTCACCTGATTGCTGCCGCAACTATATTCTAATTGCCCTGTTTTGGACTGGGTGTCCAGGGTATAATCTGCCTTTGCTGATAGTTTGTTCATATTGACTCCAGCAACCTGAACTGGTTAAAGTGGTATAGGAGAAGGATGGATGCTACCAAGGCTGACATGCCCTCTGATTAAGTGCTGAACCACTAACAAATTCAACTAAACGCAAAATAATTCTCAGAATAACATAAAAATGAATGCCTCGTGTCAGTAATACTGCAACACACGAGGGAGAAAGACATTTTAAACAACTTCCAATATAATGCAATTGAAGAAAGCAGAACAACAAACTGCAGCTGGGTGTTATCTACACCTTTCAGACATCTGTGTATTAGAAGCTTCACAGAGCTCATTTTCATGGCAGTCCATTGTAACAAATTACATTAACATTGTGCAGAGGTTTTCTTACATTTTTTGTTTGCTTTTTGTAGGGGAACCCATCATTATTATTTTTCAAACTCAGCTGGAACTGCTTTTCTGATTCCACCCTCATGGTTCTTTATCTCTTCAAGTGTTGTTTAGACGTCTGTTTTTGTTTTTGATAGTCCCAAATTTATTTGTGAATTTGGGTCCAAGAGGGATTTGAATGTCTTTTTGTGTAACCCACTTTCTTTATTGTGCTTTTTTTTGTTTTTTTTAAATACATTCTCCATTTTGGAGGTGCTTTACATCAGTGCATTATATAGAAAGCTTTGTGCTTTTCAGAAACTGCTTAATCACACTCAAACAGCTGCTCACAGTCAAACACATTCCAGCACGATTGTTGTCTGATCTATTTACAAGTAAACCAATGCCTTATTAATCTGCAGTATACTTATTAAATTAGTGTGGTTAGCATATATGCCTGTCCTTTGTTCTCAATCTTTTTATCCAGTCAGGTCCTGAAACAACATAAATTAGTGCAAGACATGATCAAGATGATCTAAAAATAGAACAAGCGGCGGGACTTCTATGCTTCTTCGAAAAAGAATATTACTGAGTCATAGTGGATTTACTTTATTGAGTTCATCTACAGTATTAAGGCCTTTTTTTTATTCTTTCAGTAAAACATGACTGCAGAATTTTAAATAAAATATTTAATTCGTTTTTTTAATTTTTCTGGAGAAGTTGTTAGAATCTAAATATCTTTTGCCAATTATTGACTTTTTAAGATCAGGATTTTCTAAAGGCACTGTCAAACTGCTCTTCTTCAGAATGTTTTTGTCAAAATGCCCATTACTTAAGAAAATAGGGTACACTCCGAAATCCTCTCTGCTAAATTGTCCTTTAAAGGAAAGGCTGATAAAAACGACTGCATCTACAGTTTGCACTGGGCAGTGCATAGTCTCTATGAGGTCCCTTTACTCCTGGACGTTCTGCATCAAGATTGTGCCATGAAGTAGTTCACCACCATAGAGCTAGGGAGATAGAAAGATCGGTCAAAACCAAATGAAACTTGTTGGTGGTGTTATTCTCCAGAGTCTTATTTTCAGTAAAAATTAGCAATTTAGCACAAAGTTTTACAGTGATGCTGCAAGTTTTTTTTTTTTTTTTTTCCTGCAGACTAAGTCTCAAGCGACAAGCTAACTTCCTGCATGGTGTCGTACATGAGGTCAACATTTGTTATTATGGATCACGTGGAGTTTCTTACTATTCTTTATGGCACAGTAGGGCGTACCAATCACAGTCCTCCTGGTCTGTGTATGCCTTGCATTTGGTGCCATATCAAATGTGTTGGTAGAAGCTGTTGATGTATGTGTAGCATCTGCATAGAGGCTTTGCAGAGGTCATTCGCTACAACATATAGCTTAAATAGTATAGACTTAACGTCCTATTTAATGCTGTTTTTGCATTGATAGTCATCACTAGCATGTGCTGCTTAATCTTGGGTTTCAGTATTGCGGTACAACATTTGAGCCCACTGAAACAATGCAGCTACTTGTTGGCGAATTAGCAATAACAGCTCCTTAAAAGCAATGAATGTATTTTTTTCACCGTTTTTGTACAGTAAATCTAAAGTTTTTAGATTACCATTATATTACAATCTTATGAAAAGTTTTGGTCTGTTACTCACTGTTTTTTAAAAAACTCTAATCAAATATCATTTAAATGTACCTTGCTGAGCTTAGCACACTGAAGTTGTCCTTGGTAATAATTCAGGAAAATGCACTTCAGAGAAAATTGTAGTGTTTATTCTGTTCAACAAGATCTATTGAATCGAGTATATTGTGGTGGTTTATATTGTGGCCACTCCAAGCCTATGCTAAATACAATACCAATTCCAAGTTGAAGGATCGGTGATGGCCGAAAGGATTTTTAAAAAAGTGTTTATGTGTATCTAACACACTTGCACATAGACCTGCAGTCAGTTCCTCACACATACCCAGTCGTTAACCCGATGTGGTTGTCCCAAGGTGATGAACAGGAGCAGTGTGGAGGGGAGGATTTATGGCCCTTGTTAGCTGAGCCTTGGCAAGCCTCATAAATCAGCCCCAAGCTGCTGAGAAACACTACAAACACAATTACAACTTAAAGAGAATTATTTTGGTCTCACACAAACCCATACACACTCACACACACAAATACTCACGCACACACGCACGCACACAGGCACACTTAGGTCTGACTTCAGGGGACACTACAATGACTTACATTAAATCTGTGGAGACTATAACCTTAATCATAACTACTACTTCTCTTGCCCTAACCTTCAACAGTACATTGACTTCTTAATTTGTGACCTTTGCCATAAATACGATTTGCTTTGCCTTTACCAAGAAATGTGTCTTCACTTTGAAACACATGATTTACATTGTGGAGAATTGCTTTTTGTCCTCATAGGTAATTTTTCATTTATTTTTTTGCTGCTTTGACTTTTCAGTTATTAGTAAACTACACAAGTTTATATGTTAAAAGTTTGTTTTTTTTTTCAGTTGTACGCTAAATTCAGGAGGTGTAAATACAGTAGAATCATCAGAAACATGTCTTTTATCTGTTTGATAAGGTGTCATCAGTCACACTTCTAACTGGAAGACAGTGTAGGGAACCGTTTGCATGTAGTTTCAAAGGAAAATGCATAGTTTTGCATTTTCGTTTCAGAAATATTTTGATTTTACAAAGCAACATATTGAAAAGGATGTCCATTTACATGGAAATGACAGGAGGGCTGAAAATGGTGTATTTAGCGTGCCAAGCCACAAGTTGGCGCTGTAATTGACAAGCGGTTCTGCCTGATGATTGACTCAAAATTCCATAAAACCAGATCCTGGTTTTGCATATGCATATGCATTTCAGAGTTGATAGATAATTTATCTGTCAATCAAATACAACTCACACTCTGGAGAACATTTTCGCATATGAATAATGATTAGATCAATACTATGATTACTATGAAAGAACCAAGTTGTTAATGAAGTCCAGCTCTTTTAGATTCAGGCAGATATAACTGACCCAGAAGTTTTGGACGGATGCCAATGCAATGCTCAAGTCAGATCTGTTCAAAGTTGCACTACTAACACCGGCCAGATATATAATACATCATGTAAATCCTAACCCTGGTTTTATTTGTTCTGGTTGGTCAGCGGGAGCATTTTTGGGTGTTAGGTATTTACATAGAGCTTACTGCATGGTGCATTGTCTGCATACATTGCTGTCCTTGTTTTATGAAAGTACATAAAACAGTGCATTAATGCTTGTAATGGTTTGTTTATTCATTGTGAGCTATTAGGTTTATTCAGCATGAGATTTGTTTGGTTTGATATGCTCTTTGATTCAAGCTAAAATTGTCAGAAACCTATTTATAGATCCACATTGTCGTTTCTCTTTGCAAAACAAAGGACATAAATGCAGCAAGGAGGGAACGTGTGTAACAAATAGACCAAGAATTAACCGAATAGCAGAGCTCAAACACATACCTGCATTATCAGAACGAGATTTAGACAATGCATCAGCTGTTCGATGACCAGAGCATGCCGATGGGGTAAAACTGGGTTGACACTTTCACTATGATTTAGTATGAGTTCTAATCAGCCTTCCAGCAGCTAGAATCTCTAATATCTCGGCTCAGACCATTCAGGTATGAGATCAATCTCTTTATTTAATGGACTCCATCGATCTCTGTGTAACATTAGCAGCAAATTCTACGAGTTGGACATGTGTCCTTCATGCATTGGACTTGTTCTTCCGTAATATCTGAGACAAGGTCAGAAAGGTTTGGAGACCAGGAAAGAACTTGAAGGGCCTCAATAAGTATATTCCTGTATTTAGGGTGCTATCAGAACATTTTGCTGCTGTGAAAGAGTTTGTGTGGCCTGTAATGGTGTTTGAGTAGTGATATATGTCAAAGAAAAGACTATGAAGGCTGTGACTGAAGGTTTCTCCTCAGAACATTGCCTAGAGCATCACAGACCTTTCTGCAGTCATCATGTCCTGAAGGATGATGCACATGTCTCTGGACATCTGCATAATAAAAAAGAAAAGAGGCATGAACTATAAACTCTCCTTTCGTTGCTTTGCATTCCAGTTTTGTTCTTTCATCAAAGCTTCATTTAGTTGTATGTAAGAGTTGGTATGGGCACGCGGCATATCTGCAATTACACAATCCCAGATCATCAGTAAACAGTCATTAAGGTGTTATACCCAAGAAGAAATTCAAAGTTAGAATTTGAAGCTTACTCCATATCTCTTTGTCTTTTTTATATTTTATAGATATGTAAGTGTGATAGTTGGTGTTGTTGTGGAGAGGTTTCTTTAAGTTCTACCCATAATCCTGAACTAGTCTATGTCAGTCTGGTAGACTACTTTTCATGTATTTTGTTTCTGATTGGATGACTTTTCAAGGTGAACAAGCACAGTAAACAGCCTGTATTCTCTCTGGTATCCATTATACCAGAAGAAACAAAACTGGTGTTAACAATGGGTGATTTTTGTTAACTGAAATCTAGCACCTCACAGCAGTATGCTGCAGACGCCTACACATTCTCAACCCCGAATGTCTACATTTAATTCCAAAAGTACCAACATATGACATCATACCAATAACATTGGTGGTAATATTTCATGGAAGTGTAGATGTGTTGCACCGCCTGCAGAGGGAAATGGCCTTACTGTTCTGACTTCTTGTAATTTAACAACTCTAGCCTTGACAGGATACACCAATGATTGCAGAGCAACTCTCCCCTTGGTCGTTTCTCCGAATTACTCCCATAGGCCTCACTCTGCCGTTTAGCATTATTAACGGTGATGATCAGGCCTTCATTTTACCAGCTTTTCTCTTAAAACAAGAGTGTGAAACATACACACGCACAATTTCATCTTGAGTGGGACGAACCTGACATAATCTTCAGATTTAAACGTCAAAGTCTTTCCTTTGTTTTGACCAAAATGTCTGCATTTTTGCAAAACCAAACATTTATTACTGAAAATGACTGAAGCCAATTTGTATAGCCAATAATATCTTCTGGTGCAAAATACAGTGAATTGTAAAAACAAACAAACCAAAAAAAAAAAAGTTATTCCATAGCTATTGCATTTTGCATGCTTTTACAAACTTATCCCGACAGAATGGCTTTGAGGCTCGTGCTAGCTTGCTAGCAGTTAGTTTTCACGTCAGCATGTTGTGTCCTCTGTTCTTAACAAATTTGTTCAAAAGTCTGTTTTCTTTGGAAATTTTACAAATTGCTTGGTGGTGTGGCTGGATTGGAGCCTCCTGTTGGCAGGTTCTGGCCTTATGTTTGACAACCCTGTTCTAAAAGAACATATATGTACTTTTAGCACATACATAGATACTTAGCCAATCTTGATAGCTAAGTTCAACATAGCATTGACCAGTGAAGGGAGATTGTCACATAGCAATTATCATATTTTTGGAAGGTTAATAAGAAAAAGGTGACACATCAAGATGTGATGGTTACAGGGACACTATGGCATTGGGCTGTCATGGTTTAGGTCCAGGGCAGTTGAAGGATGCTGTCAATGCACATCAATGCAATGTTGTTGCAGCTGATGATGAAACCAGCATGACAATGCCCCCATTCAGAGGACATGGAGGATTCACTCAATAGTTTGAGTGTCAGAATGTTGTAAGTCATATGCTACCGCCTTTGTCAGCTTTCAGATCTCTACCCAACCAAAGACCTATTGGAGATTTTCAGCATCAACCAAGCATTAAAGCCAGGAGAGGAAAGTTTGAATAATGTTATTCCTTAATGCGCCAGAAACTTTGGGAGTCAATGACAAGAAACACTGATGTTGCACTACACCACATTTAAACATGCTATGTTATTTTTCTTTTAACTTCTAAACCCCCGTGTATGTCATGATCACGCTTCAACTGCATTGGTCATACTCCACTGAATCCACCTGTTGTGGCCCCTGGGCTGAACAGTCTCTTCATTTAAGGCTTAAGCATGCATTCAGCCCCGTTTGTGTTCGTTTTCTAAGTGCATGCTGTCTGGGTGTAGGCGTATTCTTTTTTTCTTCCCTCTGATGTTTCCCAACATAAAATAATGAGGCGGTGGGCGGCTTAATGCAGCAAAGATGAAAACATACCCTGTTGTTGTTAGGTGCGCTAATATAGACTTGTAGTAGTCTGCCAGCAGCTGATGTAACTGGATCAACTTAACATTAGAAGGCCCTCCTTTACTTCCCACTCACAGACACACATACAACCACACGTACACACACTTACCTTGGAAGCCTAACCTTTTCCATGTCATTCTCCCGCCCACTCTGTTCAGCAGGAAGCCCTTCACATCAAGACTCTTAATCACAGTGTCACTTCTCCCTGGGAACCACTGTGTTTCTGGAGAGAGAAAGAAAGAAAAGAGGAGGAGGTGAAGGAGAATTCATGGCTCCCCAATTCTACAGTGATTAATTTCTAACAGACTGGGAGGCCCACAGCTTTGTCACCCAACAAAACCGGCATTGTGGAGTCTTCATCGTGCAGCCGGGAGTAAACGGAATCAGATAGACGCTGGGAATGACACACAAACACACGCATGCAAATGCGCGCGCACACACACACACACCCTTGACAAACTCGGCCGTTACAGGTTGCCATGTGCTAACCCCATTAGGTGCAAGAATAGCCCCAGAATCACTCTCTCATGTGAGCCCTTGATGACGAGGGGAACTGAGAGGGCCGGTAAAAAGACAGACAGGACTGGTAAAAACATAATGGGTTTTCTGATTTGTCCTGGTATGCCAGATGGCCATAACACCACTTTAGACAGACAAGCTGCTGGCTTAATTTCGCCTGCTATATCAATACATAGTATATCATGAGCAGGTTTGCAGCGTTGAGGTAATGCTATTGCATTGTCTGTGGGACAGCAACTGGTAACAAACAGTTACAATCAGTCTTTCATCCGTAAGCACGGGGACAGGGGAAAAACCAACAACTCCAGAATGGCATTCATGCTCAGTAATGGTCCATGCCAGCAACAATTGTTTCCCTTTTCTTATTTTGCACAATGACATACTAATTTGAGTCAATTTAATGCAGTAACATTTGTGAAATCAACCTCTTTTGCTTTTCATTTGATACTGATATGAATACAAGCCTATCAGAGTAAGTAATGACTGGTTTGCATGAATCTGTACCAGTATTCCCTGGTCATGTACTGCGCTTGCTATCACCACTCCTCATACTTTACCGATAAGGCTGTTAGTTTTGTGGGATCACATTATCAAAAAGTATTTAAAAACAAGTGCTATCAGGGTTGAGTTTTTACTGAAAATAATTTGGCACAGTAATTCATTAAAATTATTTTTCAGCCATGAGTATTAGTACTAACTCTTGTGGTTTGTGTGACTTTTTTGTTAAAGTTGCCCCCCCACCCCCAGCTATATTCACAGTGTGAAAAAAAAAGTTTTAAAAGTAGAGTAATTAAAATGCAGAGTACTAGTAAGGCATCCAGGAATTCTCGAAGTGACAGCAACAAACGAAATTAATGACACATGAAATAAATAGCTCATAGGATTTGAGTAACACCATTTGTGTGTATTGAGTGTTGGCAGTGCCTCTCGTATCAATCAGTCTGATAGCAGTCTGGCTGTCAGAGTTTGGACAGTTTGTTTTATCGTTACAACAGTAGTTGCCAAGAGCTTCAGTTATGGTTGTATTTACCATTTCATTAGGCAGTTTTGGCACCAACTCTTTTAATGGACTGATATCTAGACAATAGCCTAGACACCAGAGTGATATAGTCCTTGGGTACTTTGCATTGTACTCTTAATTCACTTTTCTTTTTGTAAGTAGGATTTGGTTGAAATATGTAAATTACATAAATGCAGTGGGAAAGAAAAAAAAAAGATGAAAATTATTTGAAATGAAAGATTAAGATCTAACTTTAATGAAATTACACTTTGATGAAGTCAATTCGTACATAATGGATAGCGTATTGTGCAACATAATTACAAATCAAATTAATGAACAACTTTAAATGGGACATGTTGAATTCATTCAGGATAGTCATACGTTTTAGCAATTAAGCTATAGAAGAATTCATTATTCTTATATTCACTATCGAATAATATATTTTCAGGAAAAAAATTAACTCGGTAGAAGAATAGTACTAGTTCTCAAAGAAAAACAAGAAACTGTCTTGATTGTACAAGTTACAGTTGTCAGATTATGAACAAATGTTATCTGTACACTGGCTGTATCGTGATAATAAAAATAAAAGTCTCTTGGCCTTAATGGGGGTTTTGGCAGCAGCATACATGTTCTAGATGTGTATAATGGCTCAGTCGGTTTGTGTGGGGGAACCGACCCTGTACGGGTTTTTGTGCTAATCAATGAGCTCATGCAGCTTTCACGTCTTTGTGGGTCTCAGGGCATTGTTGGCTAATACCCACTCCATGGAGCTGTTTCTCTGAAGAGCCAACGGCAACATGTTTGACCATCAGTACACACTAATCACACACTCGGCACATTACAGTGCGGCACTCCTTCTATTACCGTAATTAGTGAATTAATGACTGCATTTATCATAATTGCAGACTGTGAAGGAGCACAAGTATCTTGCTGAGTAGTGAAGTGTCAGCTGGGATATGGATGGAGTCTTCCTCAGATTGTGTGTGTGTGTGTTAGAGTGTGAGTATACTGTGGGGGGAGATTGTTTAGGTGTTATCTTTGGATTCTTACGTTTTTTTGTTGTTGTTCTTAACAAAACACAGTTACATTGCAAAGCAAATAAAACAAGACATTCTACTTGGTTATCTTCTTAACTTACTTATTATTCTTTAGGCCTGATAAAACATAGATCTTTCACTAGCACTTGCTATCTGACCCTAAGTATAGTGTAGTTTCGGTTTCAGTAATATGCATATTTTACGGGACAGGTTTATTTTCCCACCGGCCAACTCCAACCTGGAGGACCACATTGTCTGATGTCTACCCTTCAGCCTGTTTGGCCAGGGTCGCCTTCACAGGTGTATATTACTCCAGCAGTCATATCTCTAGAAGTCCTAGATACACACAAACTGTCCCACCAAGGTATAGTTGTGATCCCACAGAAATTCTACTATATCCATCCAAATTCTTATTGTTGGCCATAGTATTGCACAAATTAGGGCAGACACAAGTCAAGTTTTTGTGATGCACAATGAACTATAGATGTTATGCAAAGAGCTTGGACAACAGAGGAATTCTATTTTCCAATGACATGTTGATCATGATGAGGAAGGAATGAATGAATGATTGAAAAAACATATTTTGTTCTGTCAATTTCTTTCTTAAAGCAAAACCATGTCTGCAACAGTTTTGACGGTGGAAGACTAACCCCACCCCCGTTCACCCACCCATACACACACACACACACACACACACATTTCTTTTGTAATATCTAACATAATGTTCAGGTTCCACAACAACAAAATATGAACACACTGTGACATAAATTGCATGGCATAGTAGCATCTCTGAAAGCATCATAAAACTCTTAAAACCAAAACAAAAAAAAAATAAATAAAACAAGTCAAAGAATACAAAGTAAACACAAAAGATCCTGAAATAACTGTTAATAGCAAGCATCAGTGTGTACAGATGCTGCCTGTGTTTGGAGCAAAGAATAACCTTAGAAAGAAAAACAGATGTTCACGGAGGTGAAAGCAGCTCTCAGGACATAAAAAAAAAAATAAATCTAGGTGCAGATGGTACAATGTGGAGAGCTGCTTTGAGCCTCTCTGATGCACCAAAAACTAAAGCAAGACAAACTCCATGCACCAAGACCAACAGAGACTCAAGGAAAAAGCACCATCAGGCAAGAGTAATGTTGAGTATGAGAGACATTACAATCTTTCTCGGGAAATGTTTTATGGATGAATTATGTAAAACAAGGCATATCTCATTGGGAATGCAGCACATCAGCAAATGATGCACATCAAAGGCAGTTCGATCCAACCGAGTGAAGAAAGGTAGAGGTACCATCATGCTATGGGGTTGCTGTGCTGCCTCTGGGAGTGGAGACATTGAGCTCATCAAAGCAATGATGGAATCAGAAGATTATCAAGACTTTTCTAAGAGAACTGTAAAAGCCAGTGTAAAAAAAAAACAAAAAAAAACTGAGGTGAGGAATTTTAAATAAAAAAAAAAGGTAGACTTCTTTAGACTCACTACCAATGAGTCCTGACCTAAATTCAACTGAATACCTTTGGGGAAAGTCCCTACTGGAACGGGTTCTGCAAAATCAAAATCAAGAGCGGCTGCTAGCTTTGCAGAAAGTGGCAGCAGACATGTGAAATATACTTTAAAGTGAAAAGAATACAAATGTTTGAGTCCAAATCCATTTCGCTTTTTGCAGGAATATTCTACATTCATAGTTCCAAACCTTTTTTCCTTCCTTACTGTGGTCCAAGATTGTATCAAAGAAAGAGTGTGGACTTTATCTTCAATGTCTGATTTGTCAAAACATTACAGTGAAGCTAAATGCCAGCAAGCACACCCACTCATATAAACAAGCAGCACCCTTACAAATGAAAGCAATGGGCAAGTTCCAAGATTTGCTCTACAATCTATTGAATCTCTTCACATGTCTTTCTTAGAATTGAAAATATTTGGGCAGGCACAGGTTACCAAGATGATCTTGAGCTATCCCCAAAGGTGATTTCCAACCCTGATCATCTTGGTGACCAAGTCGTGGACAAATAAAAAAAAAAAAAAAAGAGAAATTTTTTTAACAGAATTATCTTTGTGACTTTGTTTCCACATGCCGCTTGTCAGCATTTTGGTGTTGTGATGAGGATAGCGGTGCTCAACATCATCCTCTTTTGTTGCCATTTTTTGGAAGGAGAACGTAATAATGACACATTTTCACTTGATACGTTGTTTAAACAGGGCCAGCGAATGGTGCAACTAATTGAGTCCTGAAACAGCAAGTGAAATAATCCACTGCTGCTCAACCACGTAGGGCAAGTAGAAGAAAGCGACCAGGAGGGCAGAGATATGATCCCCCGAAAAGCTGAATAAATTTGTGTATGAAAAGTTGAAGAACTGCATTTGTTCAGCCCTCCTTTCCAGCGTGAGGTTCATGGTCCTAAATCCCCGCGGCCCCAGGAAGCCACTCAGCAAACTGGACCGCTTCCAAGTGTCACTCTGTGTGAGTGCGGCCACCCCTAAATCCTAGTTCAAATACAGATTATGCAAAAATAGAAATCTTTTTCAAACCGGTAAGAAATCACATTCAGTTTAATCACATTCACATTTCAAGTAATTTTTTTTTTTTTTCAGTTTTTAGCAATTTCAAATTCTTTAACATACACGTGCGTGCGCATTTAGATTAAAGCTGCTTTTCCAAGAAAAGTGTGAGCCAAAATCTGTCTGAATTATTGTATGCTTGCAGCTATTTAAAATGTGTCAGTTAGATTATGCTGCTACACAATCCATGAAAATTAGGAGAGAAAAATATTTGACATTTTTTGGTGATGCTCTCTTTAGATTTAGTGAAGGGTTGTTTTACTGTGATGTGTGTATCCCTTGGATATTGTGGCATAACACAAGTTTGGTAGAAGTTGATGACAAGCTCTCTCACTTTGGGCTCTGTACTCTGTGTTTTATTGCAGACAGAGTGTTCATGTTAGCCTTTCAGAGTTGTCAAATTTAAACAAGAAAAAGCCTAATAAACGAAGGCACAAATGCAGTTTTCCAGAGTCTGGTTTCACCACCAAGATAATATTGTGACTAACTTTTAAAATCATGTCAAAATTGGGTTTTTGTCATGTAACAGAGCACTGCCAGAAACTGCAAAAAAAATAAGAGAGGCAAATGTTAAGCTCTGACCTCAAATGTGTAACACCGTTTCTCAACAAGCTGGGTAAATATAGAATCTGAATGTCTTTCTCCATTATCGCCTGTACTCTCATCCGCAGTTTTATTCACTCGGCTGCTACCTGCTGAGGAGAAAGCTGAGAATCAGACTGTAATTAAAAGCAAAAGAATGGTTGAAAAGAATCGAGAGAAAAAGTAATTGAGGTCAAGTCCAAAGTGCTCTAACTGCATAACCACACATTAACCCTGCAAACACACTGCAAGATTAATAAAGTGAAGACACATTTGCATTCATTAAATCACATGGAGACAGATAAAGCACTTACATGAGATCAATAACCAGTGGGAGGACCAACTCGCAACACTTGGAAGTTACCTTGTTCAGCTACTGAGTAGGTTTGTCTTTACTCTCAGATAGCAGAAGTTTATCATATTTTAAAGGAAATACATAGAGAAACATTTTTCACTAACGTAGTCTTGCATCACTGTTACATATTTAATTATGAATAATGAATAACATCTTCCCAATCTGCTGACAGATTACATGATGTGCATGTTTAACGATGACAGTTAAACAATGAATTAATCCCACATGTTTTGATTTTAATCATTAGCAGAAGCTAAGATTGAACTTTTGTCCAGTTTCAAATACATTAAAATTAAAATGTGTTTAATAAAGCACCTAGGTGAATATGATTATTTTGTCATTCTTTCCTGTAGGGTATTGTCTACTTGTAACTTTCCTCAAATCAGGAAGTGTTTATTTTTCCTATTCTATAATTTGCAAAATGACAATAATTGAACAAGCATCATGTACAAGATTGTGAAACAGTCTGGAGAAAATGTTAACTCTCTTTCTGCTATGTAAGACAGTCATGCTTGTCACTCGACATATAGTGAGACATTTTCTTTTTCCTTTTTACAATATCGAGGGACAGTTGTATGCTCAAGATAAGGGGACGGATGCACTTTGTTAGAAACAGTAGTTAAAAAATGAGAACGTTAGTCTCTTGTGGATTTCGTGGTACCTTTTGTATTGCACTTCTATAAAGTCCACTGATATCAACAATCCACTGTTGAAATAGTTACAATGGATACAAAGATGGACACTTCTCTTGATCTATCCATAACACATTGAACTATTTAAGGCTTTGTTTACATGACAAGTGAAGACACATCCATGCGTCTTCGTTTCAGAAAAGTTTCATGTTAACACAACAAAGTTTTAAAAACAATGTTCTGGGTGGTTGGTTTTAAGGTTGTTATAACGTTTAGTCAATTGTGTATGTTACTCTTTGTATTCATGTCTAGACTGAGTTAATTTGAGTCGTCTTCTTTTTCTAGGGCAGGTGGTGAGCTTGATAATAGCTTGACCTTGTAGAAAGTAGGGCTTTGTCTGTCGCTATGTTGTAAAGTACTACTTCGAACTTGCCTCAACTCTAAGCCAATCCTCAACATACTCCTAACCTTAACCCTGACCATAAATTCTCTTTGTTTGGGGGTTGTATGTTAGGAAACCTAACCCAGCTTCTCCACCAGGAGGTCCAGGTCAGATAGTGTACCCCCAATCTCTTCCTCTTCTCCTATTGCTTGATGGCAATCCATATTTATTGCCTTTCATTTATAGGACTCAAAGTTTCAATGCCAATCACACACCACAATGCTAGCCCTCACCTGTTTGTTACCTCAGGGCTGAAATCACATCATACGTCTTATTTTCATTGACAAAATATTCGGGGGTCCAGTTTCTTGGTTCCCATGAGGCAGGTCAGAGCTCACAAGTGGAGTGGGATTCCTGACTATGAACCTCAGAACAACAGTAACGCGCACACGCACACACACACGCACAGTGCAGATGTTTGCTAGATTCAATTCGTAGAGGAGAAAAATAACATTGGTAATGATAGACTGCAGTTTCTCTCAAAAGGGGTGGGAGGGCAAATAGTATACAGGTACACAGACACAAACTGGTACACACACACTCACGAACACACACACATGCAGGTCGTGTGTAATTTCAGCGAGAGTGCAGCATGGCTTGGAAAGCAATTAGGATTACATCTGTGTGAGTGGCCTACACACCTAACGCTCATGTCAGAGGCCCTACATATGCACGCACGCATGCACGCACACACACACACACACACACACACACACACACACACACACACACACACACACACACACACACACACTCACACACACATCCTGTTACTTGATTAAGCAGTGGCTGGGTTGATGTAGACTCAGGTTCAA